>JABFQM010000932.1:0-26492 GCA_022816865.1 Zelostemma sp. ZL-2020
TAGAAATTAATACAAAGAAGCACAAAAATAATTGATTGCATGGAAAATGCATTTTTCTTCACTTTTTGGGGTCATAAGCCAATTGATGCAGGGAGCTCCTTAATAGGCGTGGAGAGCTGATTTTTTTCATGTTACAAGTGGCATGTCTGAACAACAATTTTGCCAAGTTATAGGTTTTTCGGCTTTTGCGCGGTCTCAGAATTAAATAAAAACTTCGAAGGTGACCAAACCCCATGTTATTTAAATGGGAAAAATGAGGGTCCTTGAGGCACGCCTTAATATCAGAATTAAAAGCTGGGATAATTTTTACCATGTTTTTTTATTTATTTGGAACCGATTTGGGTGGCGGCACGGGCAAAATTTGTTTTGACCCATGTTAAGGGCCACCCTAATGTACACTCTTAAAAATCGTTTACTCACGATAAAATTATAGTTCTGATCTGCTGCGTGAAAACCGATTAATGAAAAAGAAACATTATTTCCGCCCGAGGCCTCCAATAGGCCTCCATAGTCTCCATTCTTTTGTTCTCAACAATGGAATGGAGACTATATGGAGGCCTATCGGAGGCCACAAATTCTGACTCGGGCGGGAGGCAGATTTCTGTTTCCGACAAAAATATTTTTTCTCAATAAGAATAATATTGCAATAATAATATCCTGCTTCCCGCAAGACGAAATTCACTTGGGCCTATATCAAACTGAAAATCTAGTTCAGGCAAGCAAATTCTGTTAACATTAAGCTGACATTTCTAAGAGTGTGCCTGAAATGCACAACCATAATTATTATTAACGATCATTTAGCACCAGTATTTAACGCACTTTTTACTTTTAAAATAAAAATGCATATTTAATCTATAGTTTACCTCCATGCTTTTTCTCAACTTCTATGTTTAGAGCATTAACTTTTCTCATAATTGCTCGATATGCTTTCGCGATGTATAATTTATCAACCTATATACTCGATATAATTTCTTTATGTATACAGCCGAACCGAAGAAGCTCGAGCACCCTTAAGTCTTCACATACTTCGTTCTCATTCGCTGTCGGCGGTTAACGATCGTCAGCGGAGCGTCCAGTCAGCAATGGACAACACGGTCAGTCGGTCAATGGTTCATGTTTAGTCGTTCTTGCCATCGCCTCGCGCACTCGGTTAATCTATCAATCTCATTTTGTCCACTCGTTTTGATCATTCGTTCGTTTCCACAACGGAGATTCTAAGCGACTCGGTTCGTGTTACTCGCGAAATGAGTGAAAAATCTTTACTCTTCCGAAACTGAAATATTCATTTCAACGGTGGGCGTCATAGTTTCACGTTCTCGTCCTTTGTCATCAATGATAACATGACAAACAAACTTCATGTTTGTTTCTCATTTAATGCGAGAAAAATGGCTGCGACCCTAAAACCATTCCATATAATTATATATGTATATGGGGCATGCCATCCTAAATCGCCAGACTTTAACAGACGATTTCTCCGATTGTTTTGAAATTCAAGGTGATAATTTATTGTCCTAGTGAAGTTATGACAAAATGCAGCTTTAAATAAATGTTTTTAATTTGTCAAGAAAAACAGAAAATGATGTTATTTTATTTTATCTTTATTCTGCCGTTTGTACGGAGGTCAATGTTGCAAAAATTATGGAAAAATTCACACTTCTGCTACTGAAGTGAGTGTTTGAGAAAACATTTTTTCCGAAATTCTTAATCGAAAACTTTGTTTAAAGAAAAGTTTTTTGTTCCAAATTTTAATTTTTTTCCTTTTTCCCACTTTTTAGAAATTCGAAAAAATGCAAGTGTATTCATTGACTATTTACACTAGACGTTTTTTGCGGAAACCAAAACTTCAAGAGGTACAGGAGCTTTTATAGAAATATCCACGACCATAAATTACACGCCGATCGATACCGCAAAAGTATATCAAAAATTCCAATCGCATAGTTATATAATAATTATATTATGTACAGTTGTTTTCTAAAAACTATTTATCTTTCTTTTTAACAACTAATGATTTTTCTTACTATAATGTGTCCCCTTGTACTAATTGATCGTTAATTTGTTCGTCATTACAGAACGCGTTGACTTCTCCCTCATTAAAAAGTTGACCTTTTTCTAATCGTTTTACTCTGTTATCATCACTACGCATTATTAATGATTATTTATGATAAGGCAATGTCAAAATGAGTACTATTCCACGCTTATCAATAGTTGGGAGCACATTAATCATCAATAACGTAAATAAAGCAATATACACTCGTTTCATGAGTTAGAGGCGACGGGGAAACACATTAATGAGCACAATAATAATAACAATAATTATTCATACTGCGTATCAATGATAACAGAGTGTTTAAAATCGCGATAAAAAAATGAATGTTGTTGAGATTCCTGCAGTCAGCGGATCTCACTGACCAAAAAACCAAAAAACCACCCCAAAATGTTTAGCAGAACCGAACCACAACGGTGGTGCTAGCTCTGTTTCTCGGTTGCCGTATCGACGATCTGCTGGACACGCCCCTCGGCCTACTATTGGCCTTCGGTATTTGAGGATTCGGTTTCTTTTAAAATCGCATCTTTATCCGGTCGAGTCATTTTAAATTCATCTCGTTGCATTATCAAGAAGTTGATAACTTCGCAGAATCGTTCATTTCGGTGTTTTTGAAGAATGCGAGTTTCAAATATCGGCATTTGTTTACAGTTCGGAAAATTGAGCCAATCAGCGTCTTTTACATTCTGCATTTCTATGTTTCCCACTCACGGTATTTCTACTTTATAATGTTATGTAGGTAACCTACAGTAGGTATAGTCGGCGACACTCGGATTTCGAGTTTTTAACATTTCGATTGATCGCGGACTCGTTACATGAGAGTTTCTGTGCATTATAGACACGGCATAAAACCCTTCAAGTTTCGCTTATTGAAGTGAACGGCATTTAACATTTTCGACGGATTTTCAATCCATCCAAATTTTTCTGACGTCACATGAGCACATACAAGCACGTGTGGTGAGCGTGGTGAGTGCGCAAGTAGGCATGCGCATTCGAGCTGATTCGATGTAGCGAGGTTGTGTGCGTCGTATGTGTGAGCCTGTTCAATCCTGTTGCGATTGAGCTTTGTAAATACGAACGTTAAACTAACATTTTATTCTTCCCTAAAATTACGAGTTTATAAAAGTTTTTATTTCGTTCTATAATTCCTAAGTCGGGATTCTTGCAAATGACTACAGTCGAATGGGACGCGAAGAAAATGGAGAAAATCGCCGAATCAGTTGGAGAATTTCGGCGTGTGAGTTAGACTGTGATCACGCACACGTAACCCCGGAAATGTTTACAAACATTTCACAAAATTTACGAACTGCGAGTTATTTTTACGGAATAATTATTCGCTTTTGCAATGTTAGAATGATTTTTTTGTTACTTTCAGGCTTACACGAAATTGAAACGGGAAAACGAATCCCAAAAGTCCGTGATTGAAGCTCAAAACGAGCACATAAAAAAGACCAACGCAACAGTTGAGAAATTTAAACTACTCGTGACCGAAAAAAAAGGAAAAATCATAAAGCATTTCCAATCGAGAGAAGATGCTTTGTCGGAAGAAAGAAAAACGTTGTCGAACACAGCGAACAATCTCAGCGAAGAATGTCGAAAACTGGCTGCGGAAAACCAGAAACTGGAGCAGAAAATTGAGAGCAACGAGACTCAAAGTAAGACGCGAGTTTCGAGTCAACTCGCAAATTTTGTATCTGATTTATCTTATTTTTCCGAAAATTACCTCTAATTCCACTTTTGCGACTTTCCAGTTTCCGAGTTGGAGAAGGAAGTAGAGATAGTGAAATCTCAGATGACTTTGCAGCAAGATCACCACGATTTCCAGGTGAAAAAGCTGGAAGAAAATCATCAACAAGATTGCGATGCTAAAATCAAACTCTTGGAAGAAAAGCATCGACAGGAAATCGCGAATTTGGAGGAGAAACAAAAAGTGGACCATGATAAACAAGCTTCAGAAGTAATTACTTCGTCTTTCATTTACAACAAACTTGACAATGCATTGTACACGAATGTAATAATAATATTGATTTTTGTTGAACAGATAATGAGACTGAAAAAACTTTTGAGCAATAACCAACGTTTCGAGAATAGTTATCCCTGGAAATTCCATGCCAAGAACATAAAAACGAAAGGCAAGATCAAGATAAAAAATAACCGGCAAGTGGAAAACATTAATTTCATTACAATAATAACAATCTTCAACTTCAAATTTAACAAGCAATTTTTCTTTCAACAGATTCCCAGGTTTAGTGGACTTTTTTAAATCCCCCGGCAATCACTCGAAGGTTGCAGCCAAGAAGAGGAAACTCTTCATGGAAGATCCGGAGGAAGTCACAGACTTGACTTTCGCCTAATCGCAAAAGTTGCCAAGATGTGATAAAAAGTCGCACAATTGATTTCTAACTCGTTTATGAAGACTGTTATAAATGTTATTATTTTTTTAAGGAACTTGACTATAATTGTATCGAGAGTGTACAAATTTCAAAAGCTGATTTTTTGTTACAGCCCAGTGTAAACATTTTGATACTTCCTGTTGGCAGCTGCCAAGATTTTTTATAAGAAACATGAACAATAATTCAGTATTATGCCGAAATAATAATAATAAGTTTCTAATATATTTATATTACGAACTTATTCATTAAGAAAACACAAATGTACATAATGTTCTTATAAACTAAGTACAAAAGGTACAGATAACGAGTATATTTATAAACTACGAATATGGCTCTGAGCGGAATGCGATTATTATTCAATACGAAAGTTCACCAATCTGTATCGAGTCAAAACTGACGGAAAAGAGGTGAACGTCGCGGCGGTTATTGCTTCATTACTCCCACGTTGGGAGTGTCGTTCTTCGTCCTCATTTACCGATTTTACGGTGTAACGAGTCCCAACTATTGGTGTAATCGATCTTAAGGTGACCGTAAGTGTTCAGATCGAGACGAGTCGGCGGTACCACTTCCAAGTACCTCGTATCCCGGTGCCTCGATGTCCTCGACGGCAGAGGATTCTCCTGGTACTCAAAAGCCTCATCTATGGTCCCGTGATAAATACATTCTTCTCTAAAAAACCAAAATCAAAAGACAAAAAAATATTATGTTTAGTTCACGAATAAAATTTTCAAAGTTGAAAACGATTTTTTATTTCTTCCAAATTAAATGGCGTTTGTGAAACAGAGTCAACGAATGTCTCACTTGAAATTTGCGCTTTTACCTGCGATGATTTCGCGTTTTTTGAAGTTTGCTTCTTTTTCTGAGTTTCGCATTCGATGCATAGACTTCGAAGGGCTCAGGGCGATGCATTCCTGAAATCAAAGTTGTATTTACTCTCACGTATAACGTCGTTAGTTTCGCCATTGCTAATTTGGAATTCGAGGCACGGCAACTTTAGCAATATGAACGCGTAGTCGAATTATTATGCTGAAAACGTAACGAAGGACCAGTTCTGTTGTCCGAGAATGTATCGACGCACTTTCCTTACCCGGGAACTCGCGCGCACGTGCTCAAAGGGCTTAATGTATTTCCTCCTGCTTCCAATTAACTTTCATTTCCTAATTGATCCGCGCTCCCGTTAAGACCGTTAATGCCTTACGTGAAAAGTTATCCGTGTAATTTAATTATACTCGAGTTTATAATTAAACTTTCTTTTCGGATCATTTTCTTCGCTAAACGCGGCTGTTTGAGACCTTCAGTCGCTTACTTTTCTTGCATATTTCGCATAATTTACTTGTTTCCATCTTCAACTTGTAATAATTGAGAGTGATTAGCGAACGGTTGAAATAATGCAGCGATACACGCATAATCATGCTAAGAAAAACCGTTGCACTTTTTCCCCGATCGTTAGCGCACTTTCTCACAGTCATTATTCAAGCAGAAGCAATTATTTCATACCGCGGTACAAATTATTCGAGAAAAGCAGCGCTTACGATGTTCATTTCCGAACACGCGAGAAAAAGCGACCGCTTTTGAAACATCGAGGAAACCATTTTTTACGTTCGAGAATTCAGTTATTCTTCATAAGAAAACAATTAATAATTGCCAAGCAATAAAAGCATGCTTTTCGGAAAAATAAATCGTTTAATTGATTCGATAAGCGATTGATAATATTGATGTACTCGATTAATTCGATTGCTTTTTATCGCGGGCTTTAATTAATGAACGATTTCGTTTCCTGGATCTTAAATCATGACCTTCCATAAACGAAGTTGATCGGCGATTTCAACGTGTCCTTAATTACCGCGGTCGATTTGGATCTACATAGGTATACTTCGCTTACCCAACATCTAAGCTTGATCCCGGGAAACAAGCCGTAGGGGATTGTGTAACGAACGAATGATTGCTCGCGCGCAGCGATATTTTTACGATTATTGCAAGACTGCGAATAAAGGTTTAACCTATTTTTAAAACATTATTGCAAAGGATGGTTATTGTACCTTTTTTATTATCAATCAAAAATAATCGAAGCGACGATTTCAAGTCTCTTTATAACGCGGAAAAAGGTCGAAAGAACATGAAGTTTAAATTGTTTCATCTTGCAACGAAATTCTTTCAAAAATGTCAGCAAAGGTAGCAATTACAAGCGAATTCTCTCGGCGTTCGATGCGCCGTCAATAATTTTCCGATACAGCATTTACGGGTCGCTGTCTGCTCTTTAATCTCCTTAAACAGAACGAGAAAAAAAGCCGCGTCGTTTATGTAACGCGTGTGTAATGCGGATTTTTATCATTGCATGTAATTTGTGCAAGTACGGATCGTGAGCAATTGTGTAATCCCGAGCGATAAGTGAAAGATTTACTTTTTTCCATGCGATCGAAAGCGCTCGGAATCGCAATTTTTTGTACCCCCTGAACTTGGAATGTCATCTGCGGCAAATGAAAAGGAAGTCGAAGAAAAAAGTCCGCCAAACTTTCTAATGCACTTCATTTCGTTATACATTCGCGAGGAGCGAATATGACGAGGCGAATAACCCACTTTTCGATTTCTATAAATTTAATAGCCGCTACTTTTACCTGCGCGACCAGCTGAAACTCTCGTAGCCTATTTTTGCTTCGATGGCGATTTTTTTCGCGTAACGTACTGCGCAGTCAAAAGTTTTTATCTTCCGGTAAACTCGTGAGAGCTCGGAAGAGATTGCCATAGAAATGTCAGGAAAAATAACTGCAATTGTGTCCGAAGCAGCTGTTATTCGCCCCAGTGGTTTTCATCTTTCCGTTTTGCGCTGAAATTGCAAGTTTGGCACTCACTCCGAGTTTTCTATTCCACGCTTAATTTCACCATACAAGTAGAACGGAGAAAATGGTCCTTCAAGCGTGTAGACGAAGTACGTGTTTAAAGTCGTGAGAAAAAAGCGGCGTTCTGTTTACCAAGGACATGACCATTACGGCGAGCAAAGATAACGATCGAAAATACGACGAGTTTGTCCCTCAATTTTTACGAGCAACTTTTTTGCATTTTTGCAACGAGCATTGTTTTTAATTTGGGGGGGAAAACGATAAAAAGGTCTGCGAAATCGATGAATTCGAAAAATGGTTTTGTAAAGTTCGAACAAATTTGTTACGCAATTGAAATTCCGTAACGCTCTAGATTATACAGTTTTCGGATTGCCAAATTCATTTTCTGAATAATCTGTTGTGAAAAAAGTTTCACTTCGTGGCTGAAAAAAAGCGCATTTGTCGTAGTAATTATTGATACGATTTTTCGAAACGCTCGGTTTCTAACGAGATAGAAGACGAGAAAATTTCTCGTGAAGAATAGGCCTCGTAGCCCACCTGGCGTGCTCTCGCGTGTGTAAACGTATGAAATTATAAGAGCTTTCCGTGTTTCGAGGCTCTCAATAATTTGTCATTAAGCGTCTCGTTTCAAATTCCGCGCGCTATTATTTATTCCGACTTTCCCGCGCGCGGCAAGTTTAAAAAGTTCACGCGCGAGCCGTCAATGTTCCGTAAAACTTCGGAAATGGAAACTTGAGATCGTTGAATATTTATAAATTATCAATTCTGGTAACCGGACTTGATACTTTCACTCGCCGAATTCGACCTTTTATTGGAATATTTCGCGAAACGATTTCTTAGCAAAAATTTCGAATTACGATAACATTAAAAATGCAAAAGTGTGAAAATACAAAATAGAACAAGAGAATGTACAAAAAAATACATAAAAAGTACTACGGAGAAACTGATGTTTTTCTCATTTTTCTGTAGTTTTTGGTTTTTTTTTATTTTTTTTTATTTTATTACATTTTTGTTCTACTTTGGGTGTATTTTGTTACATTTTGTGTAATGTTACGTTTGTTTCTCTGTTTTTTGTATTTTTTCTGTATTTATTCCTATTTTTGTTTTTTGTTATATTGTTATGATTAATTTTTCAAATAATGTAAGTAGCTTCATGTATAATTCGTAGTACTTTTCGGTACATTTTTGCACGTTTCAATACTGTTTCATATTTCCCATTCTCTTTACGATCAAACAAAAACCACCCGCAAGAACAATTGTGCAAATTCCCGTGTCATCGCCCTTTCGTTTTTTGTGAGATGAATAAGTTCACAACGTAGCATACAATCACGTAGAGTAAACGTGTCGGCACCGTGACCGCGATAAAGATCGTGTCCCGACTCCATGAGAGAAAAAAGCATCGAGAAGACCATGTTAAAATCTTAATGTCACAATTGTTGCTTTATTTTCGCGCGCTACTCGCACGAATAACAGGATATTGCGCGGCTGCTAAACCTCGACATTTCATTCACGCTTCCAAATCATAAAACCCAAGCAATCGCTCGATTCCTCGAATAAAAAAAGCCATCAACATCTCCCGCGTCGAATCCACTCATTCATAACAAATTACAGATTTTCATTTTCCTCCATTTTCGCTTTCGAAGCAGCGCTCGTTTCTTTCGATTACATTACGAAGAAACCGATAATGTAATCATCTGGAAATTAACCATTTTTTTCCTGGCATACGGTCACGGTCTCGCAAATCGCGCGTGGGTGAAAAATCAGCGACATCAAAGCCCACGATCGAGCATTGTACAAGATTTTGTAGGAGTACGATTATATCGCGTCCGGTGAATCTCGCCGACTGAATCTTCGAATTAACTTTTGCATTTTTCAATTGAGAAGCGCGGAATACTCACGTGGCATTGGAGAGTAAATTGAAAGAGGTGCAGCGTAGTGCGAAACATCCTCTTCATAAATCGACCGCGAGTAGTAATAATTAGGAGCTGCTTGTTTCTGAACCCCGAAATATATTTCCTCGACCGACGCGGGCGCGTGATAACCAGGTTCTTTAACTGATGTTGCGTACCTGTCGACTCGTATTAATTAACAAAAGAACCTCAATAAAAAGCAACTAATCGCACTTTATTTACCCATAATCCGGTTCTATTTGCGGGGTGTACGAAGTTCTGCTGCGTCCGGCCCGCGACGGAGCTTGATAAGCTTGACAAGTTTGCTGAGATTGATAAGTCGGTTGATTCGAAGCCGTGACGCTGCGTCGTCTCAAATAAGCGTAGTTCTCCAGGTCCCAAGGATCCACGTAGTTCCGGTTGTTCCCGGAAACCCCGTCCCCGGAACTTCCGCCGGAAGAGCGCTGCGAGTCCACGGAATCCCAATAAATCGAAGAAGTCGCCGCCGGCATTTTCGCGGCTTCTCACTGCGCGATCCAACGATTAACCAAACTAAAACAGCAATTTTTTTCACTTAAACCATCCCGGACTTGATGTTCCGATCCATTTTTCCGATCGAGCCTCGAGACGCCGAAGAAGCGTCCTTCACATTTCGCGCGCCGCACGAGTTCTGCGCGCGTTTCACTCTGCCGCTCTACCTCGGCCCCTCGGGTCTTGGCGAAATGATAATTCTACACCTGCGGGCCTGCCCCACTTCTCGCGGGTGGAAAGAAAATTCGCGCGTACTCTTCCGAACACGAGTTATCAGAGCAGAAGTGAATTTCGTGCTTGCAAACGTTTTGCGATTCGGAGCGCAAAGGAGACTTTGAAAAAGTCGTTGTTTTTTACTCGCTGACCATTTCCCAATGTATAATGAGAGTGACATTCACATGCGGCATGCGCCGCTTTTTACTGTAACGATGATACTTGAATTCAAGACAAGCGCGGGGTGTGTTGCTGTGGGAAAGGTCGATCTGAAAACGCTACCTTGCCTTTTCCTTTATGCGCCGCGAGCCATGATCGTACGGAGCATTAGTATGAACATATGAAAAGAATGTAATTCAAGCCCGAAGTACACCTAATCAAGTCACTTTATTAATCATTCAATACTGTCAAATGATAACGATAATTTTCGCAAGGACTCCACTGAAAAAGGACACTCTCAAAAAGCAGCGTTTCACAAATCGAAAAACATGAACTAAACTAAAGAGAATAAATCGGCCTAAAAGCTATACTTAATCACTAAGGTTTCTTGTTCATTACAATTCATTACGATAATTAATATCACTTGCAACGCTCGAGTAGCTTTCTTTGATCGTTTTAAATAATTGTAAAATAAAGCATCAGCCTCGACTTAGCTACGCGCTACGTCGTTTACAGCTATTTACATGTTCGACGCGACGATTCGCGCTGGATACATTGACGAAATAACTAGACCTTGGTGCCTTTAGTAGCATATATCACAGAATCAGATCTCAAAGTAGTTACAATCGTCACAGAGAGGGTCTTCGAAACAAGACCGCGTACACTTAAAACTCAACATCTGTAAAATACATGCTCCGCTATGCTTTTACCGATACTGTCATTTGAAAAGAAAATTCCAACATAGTTCGGCAACACATATTTTTCGTTCGCTTTCATTCTCTTCCGTTGAGAAACGCAGCAATTGATAAAATAGACGGATCAGTCGTGACCGGTGATGTTTAAACTGTAGATTGCTCTGGTACGCATCGAGCCCTATCACGCAACAATATTTGTACTAAGACATTACTTATCTACATTAACTCTACAATAATTCAACTCGCAGGCGCGATCTTCATCTCGTTTGATCGAGAAGTGCGGAAGCCGCCAAGTCCACGTTGTATTCGTTGACCTTTAAGGCCTTTTCGCAATGTTGTTTGTCAGCTAATCCTAGTCTGAAAAACAAACATCCATTTTATTACATAGAACTGGATCCAATTACAAATAACAAATCACAATAAAAAGTACCTCATCAAAGACTCGACTTTGGCTTGTCTGTCCTTGATGATTTGTTTGGCAGCTTGATTAGTGTCCCAGCCGGTGGCTTGCAAAGCCGTAAGTATTTCTTGCTGCGAGGCGTCACCCGCATCTTTTTGAACCTTCATTATTTTACTCGCACGAAATTCGTCATTGAGCGACATGACCAGCTGCTGCGAAGCTCCCGTTAACGGAGGACTAATGCCAGAAGCGTAGGCGGAAGTGGAAGGCGCCAGTTGAGTATCCACAACGGTTTCATTCATCTGGTGCAAAAGATTGCGCGCCGTCGAAGATTGCTGCGCGGAAAAACGCGTCGGCGTGAACTGCATTAAATCTAAATTCGAACTGGAAGTAATCGGCGAGTTCGCATTCAATTTGTCGCTTTGAGTATGCACAAAACCATTTTGCACGGGTTTCATCGGAGACCAAGCCGGGGGAGGATTATATTTCGGCGGCTGCTTTGGACTCCCTAAAAACGATTTCGGTAAAGTCTGTCCATGTCGGATATTAGATTTCGGGCTTTCTAAAAACACAAAAACGCACAATTAGTTACATCATACGCAAGATTCAAACACCTCATCGTACCTGCAATAGTTTTTTGCGGCGATTGGAAACCACATCCGTGTCCGAGAGTAGAAGCATTCCCAGTATGATAATTTCGGAGTATATTCTGTTGCACGGTCTTATTATAAAGAGTATTAAAGTCGCTCTGTGACAATTGCTCGAGATTCGGTACCGTCTGTTTCAGCTCGGCGTACACTTGCTCGGAGAGAACGGCACCAGAGGTACTCGAGAGCGGTCTCGACGGCGGTATCGATCCTCCATTCGTAAATCCAATTCTCGCTGTTTGTTGGACATCGCTTTGTACCTGAGCAGTGCACGGTGCTGCTGAATTTATCACGGTAGGCGCGGAATAATTTGGCACGCTACTCGCGTTACTTGGCAGAGAAACGGTATGATTCTGGACAATCTGGAGCAATCCTCCATGCTGCTGCTGCTGCTGTTGCTGCTGCCACATCTGACTCACAATCGTGTCTGTCATGTTTTCCATAATTCCTCCAGTATGACTAAGAGATCTCGCGACGTTAGTGCTTTTGGGCTGCCAGGAATTCTGTACCTTTCCCTGCGGGGAAACGTGCTGTTTGATCGAAGGCGGTGGAGGACGTATCATCGGAATCCCAAGATTCTCCTTGACGCCGGGTTGCTGTTGATTCGCGTTCGTGTTTTTCGAAGCCTCCTTCTCGCCCAAGTGTTTCTCCAGCTCCGCCAAAAACGCGGGGTCCAGTTTCTGAGGCGGCGCTTGGGGTTTCGTGTCTATGGAAAGCTCAAAGAATGTTTGCGTTATGTCATGGTTCGATTTGGATTTCATGGGACTCTCATTAGGAGGTATCGGAGGCGGCGGAGGTGGGACCACCGTCGACGAAACGCGACTGGATAAATTAACATAGGTTTGGCCCGCGTTTAGGTCCTCCGGCCAGCTCGGCGAGTCCGAGCCAACTTTGTCGATTTCGCTGTAGTGCTCGTCGTCGCCGCTTTCTTCAACGCTTACTTGCAAATTCGTTTCTTTGTTGCTAATGCTCGGGGCTGTTTCCGCAGCGGACTCGTTGCAATACTGAACTGCACTCGTTACTTGATCGTTGCCTACGTTGCTGTACGTCTGCGATTTGACGAAAAGCTCAGGCGCTACTTGACTGTAGTAACGCGAGTGCGGGGAGTTAACGAAGACACTGGAAGTATCAAAAGGATCCGGCTGCATGGCTCCGCCGGCCTCTGGGAAGTTTGCATAAGTACGAAGGTCTTCGTCTTGCCAATATTCCTGTTGCTGCTGTGGCTGCGACCTTTCGGCGGTGTCTATAGGTTCATCGAGGATATTGACAACGCGTCGACAGGAAGTTTCCGATTGTTGAGCAGCCATTGCGGCGGCGTTGGCCAGTTCCTCGGGTGACAGATCTATGAGAGTTCCCTCCTGACTAGTGCCGGGCTTCGGGGGGTTGATCTTCTTAATCGGACTAGATCGCAGATCGTTTTGAAACATTTTGTAGTTAAATTGTTTGTGCGAGCGGCCGATGCTGCCGCTCGAAAAGCGCTTTTTTACTTGCTCGATCGTGCCCGTTACGCCTACAACGTCCGGGGGTTCCATAGGATTTCGGAGGTAGACGTCGTCTATATACACAGGACTTCCCCAACTTTTTCCGAAAGGTGCGCCATGGCCAGTGTGGATAAAGGAATTTTCCAAGGGCTTGCTTATGTCCTCCGGTTGTTTCTTGCGCATAGGGTCAACGATGCAGCGAGGAAACAAACCGATCTAAAAGCATATTTTATTATTTAGTCCATGAACATTCAGGGACAAAACAGACGAGTTCCATCGTGATATTTTTGTAAACATTGCAAACACTGGTACGTAACATGATTGATTATACGGACTGTCTCTACGAAACGCCTACTGATTACAAAATGAGCTAATATCGCTCTCGCTGAATAATGTCAATGCTAATCTCGTTATGACATGATTTATACACAACTCGATGGATGAATCAATCAAGTTTCAAATCACCTGGAAAGTTCTCTGATTCTGGCCTTTCCACCAATAATTCTCCGGCCGGCCATCGATGATGACGATTTCATCGTCATTTTCAATAACCATTTTGTCCATCTCTTCGAAACGATTCGACGCTTTCATCACCGAGGGTACCGTGCTCGTGAGAGACTCGCGTAAAGAAGCAAAAGTTGGTCTCTCCGTGGGGTCTCTCGTCCAGCATCGCAGCATCATCTCGTACATCGCGGGTGGACTCGCTTCGGGCTCGTACAACCTCTCCCCCTCGCGGTCAATTTTTCTCAAAATCTCCGACCCGTTTAAACCGATCCAGGGCTCTTCGCCGAAAGTCAGCATCTCCCAAAGGGTCACCCCGAACATCCAAACATCCGAGGCATGACTGAATTGACGCGCCTTTAAAGACTCCGGCGCGCACCAGGGAAATGGCACCTTCTTGTGCTCCGTCATGACATAGCAGTCTTCTTGTTGCGGCAAGGCCCGCATCAGGCCAAAGTCGCCGATTTTGATTCTATCCGTTGAGCTGAGAAGCACGTTCCTGCAAGCCAGATCTCGATGAAGAAAACGTTTCGCCTCCAAGTACGCCATGCCCGTCGCTACTTGTAACGCGTAATTGCAGAGCGTCAGCACTGAAATTTTGTCGCACTGCTTTCGCAGGTAGTCCAGTAAAGCTCCTAAAGGTGCCAGTTCCGTAACCATCATCATGGGCTGGGAGAGAACAACGCCGTACAATCTGTTGAAAAAAGTAGACAATTAGAAAATAAGCAATTTCACGTACAAGGAAAAATTCTGAAAATAACCTTATAAGATTCTGGTGATCGAGGGTGTGCATGGATTGCACTTCGGAAACAAAGTCTTCGATGACGCTTGGTTGCGTGAGAGCATCGGCTTTTAAAACCTTAACAGCAACCGGTAGCAATTTACCGGACGGGGAAGTCCACACTCCTTTCCTGACCACGCCGAAGCTTCCGTCGCCCAGCTTCACGGACAGCGTCAAGTCTTTGTCCTGAATTAGGCACGTGAGCACCGTGGGAGTCTCGGATAGTTTCTTTGTTGATTTTTTGTTGCTCTTGGCGCTGCCTGGCTTTATTTTCGTAATCAACATTTTCTTCCATTGCGCCGCGCGCTTTTTCTTCACCGCGTCCAGCAATCTTCTCACCGCGGGTTTCCCCAGTCCTATTTTTTCCAAGTCTTCCGGCTGCACGTAGTCGAAATGATCCAGGCAGGTGACTTGTAAATCGTCTCGAATCCGCGTGAAGAATTGCGTCAGTTGAACGTCCCGCAAGAGCTCTTCCAGCCACTCGGTTCCTTCCTCGTCGGCCATTTTTTGATGACTGAGAAGACAGAAATAAATAATATCAGTACTCGTTTATCTCTACATTTCCTACATAACATTGTGGGGACTCTAAATCAGGTTTTAAAAAATAAATAACAACGTCATTAACTCGATAAAAATTAGCGTCATGACTTCGATAAAGAAATTGATACATTACTGGTGAAACCTTAAGTTTCGAATTGATTCCAAGGCCGATAAAGTGTATTTTTTAATTGAAATTACGTTTTAATTGAACAATCCAACTGTAAATGACGAGCATCAGGATTTCTTTCAATTGACCTCGAAATAACGCGTGCCACTGCGAAATGTACGAAGAAAGAAACGCGGGAATAGAGTGTCTCGGCAATTATGTTACGTACAGGAAATAAAGTATTATCCTGATGTGCACCCAAGTAAAGACGTCACAGCGCTTGAGATGGAAAAGAACGCGTCCGTCTCATTCGCACATTTTTATCATCCATCGCAGATTTATCAGATAAAACGCGAAACAAAAATCCAATATTTCGAAATGTTGTCGGAATTATCGCGGAAATATTAGAAATGATAAGGCGCGATCAAGTACGACTCTCGAGATATTGTCAAACGCCAATCACAGCGCATGACGAAGGCGAGGAAACGGAGAGATCGAAAAAAAATAGTTCGTTTCGTAAACAAATACCTGTCAAGTGTTTTGAAGGTTATAATCCTTTTTTAATGATGATAGCGAAAAAGCATGTTTCTTGGATTCCCCAGCGGCAGGTGCAGCCACCTGCCAATTGTTTTGTAGGTTATAATCCTGTGTTGTCAATTACGTTCGCGAGAAACCATGTTCCTTTGATTCCCCAGCGGCAGGTGCAGCCACGGGAGGATCCGCCGAGGACATCTCTCACTCTTTGATGCATCAATCACGGTTACTCTTCGTCTTCCTTGCACTCGCGTTATAACGTCGCCTTCTCTGTCCCGCGACGCGAATCCTAAACGCGACGAGAAACGTTTGCAGCTCGTCGAAATCGAATTCCATCAACCGTGATCAACTGCAGCGAGGTCGCAGCGCAACTTTCACTGCGCGTTGGGAATTTCTCGACCGTTGCATTGTTACGCGAAACACGGCTAATTTTAACTTTAAACGATAAATTTAAAGACGCGAATAACGAGGGACGGTAACGGCGACAACTCCGGGATCGGGAGTTGTTGATTCACGGAACGATACTAATTCGATCTGCGCTTTTTTGCAGGTGACAATTGGTACAGATCTGTGCAAATCTGAAGAATCTGAAGCGGGTTTAACTGACGGAAAACTGGTATATGAGGGTAACTTCACTTCGTAGTCATGTTTACATACATAGATGGCGCCAGGCGCACAGTAGAATACTAAAAACGATTAAAGTTTACTTGGAAAAATAGCGAGTGATAATAGCGTCAATTTTCTTGTTATTTTCGATTGAAAATGGCGCCAATTTCAGTGTACCGCGGGGAAAAAAATTTCAAATTCAGAATTGTAAGTTCGATGTATTTCGATACATTTCGATAGACTTCGATACCCCGCCGACTTCAAGTGAGTGGATTTCCCTTTTCTCTCTTAAAAAAGAAAATATAATACAAGAAAAACGAATAAAATATCCAACAATCAAAAATCCACGAATTTTCATTTCCGATTATGCAACCCATGCGAGTCGAATCGCCTTATCTTTTGCGTCGAAAGCCTTTCCTCGGTTTCCATTCGTCGGATCCTACTTCCATCTTCGTCTTTTGAAACACATACGCTTCGACCAATGGTAGAAGAGCGAATAGACACACGTACAGACTTATCACTGACGTGTCCCCGAAGTGCTGCTTTTGCGATTCATGATTATTCCCAGTCAGAGTGAAGTTAAAAACACCAGTGCAAGTAATAGTTAAGCGAATTCGTGATATCAAAGCTCAATTCGTGCATAAAAAGCAGCAACTATGGCATCAGCCACGCTCAACGGTTTCGTGAATTCCTTCTCGAACAGATTGTAAGTATACGCATTTCCTTCGAAAATAAATCGCTTCCAAAAATAGTTCTATCCTCCGTTTCATCTGGAATTATTAATCACGTTTACCCGAGTTCTTCCAACGACACGAGCCTTGGACTCGATAAAAAGCTCAAAACTCCGCCTTCGCTCGTGATGTAACCCGACCAGGAAAGTCCGGAAAATCTTTTCTTTGGATTCGGAAAAGCCCTCAATAACAAATTTCATTATCTCGCTGATACAATGACGTCTCCGAGTGTGGCGCAATCATAAAATCATGTTTTTTTTCGCGATCGTCCAAATACGTGACGTGTACCGCGTATACACACACACGCGCGCACACACTTGAAGCGCATTCGTATTAATTGTTTTTCGATCGAAGCCTCGTTTCCAAAAATACAACGTACTTTATTAAATCATGATTATCAAAAGCGAAATCGCTCGGCCTCCAAAAGTTCCCGATGTATGCGCATTGAATAATTTATTAGTTCGAACTAACGATGTATGTTTTAAGTTGCGACATTTATGCCCAGCGTTTAACGTTATCAACTCGTTTTCTTGTGACGTAACAAAATTAATGACAAATTTTTTTCGCAGGGAAGCTCCGGTGAGGCAGCACTTGAAAAATGTCTACGGATGCGTCGCATTGTCAGCGCTGACCGCGGCGGCGGGAACATACGTCCACATTTACACAGAGCTGCTCCAGGGTGGATTACTATGCACGCTCGGAGCCCTCGGTTGCCTCTGGGCTCTCATGGCCACTCCCCATAACGACAAAAACCAGAAACTTCGTCTTGGATATCTATTAGGCTTGGCATTTTTGTGGGGTCTGGGTTTCGGCCCGACTCTCGAAATCGTCATCAGTATTAATCCCAGCATTATCGTCACCGCATTCATGGGTAAAGAACGAGCTGCGATTAAAAATCTCGAAGCAGAGTTGTTAAAGTTCATTAATCTTTTTTCCAGCTACGACGCTGATCTTCGTGTCCTTCAGCATTTGCGCGCTTCTGGCAGATCGGGGAAGTTGGCTGTATTTGGGGGGTACATTGATGAGCGCCTTGAACTTTTTGCTGCTTCTCTCCCTGGCCAACATCTTCCTTGGATCGTCTCTTCTGTACCAATTCGACTTGTACCTGGGATTCTTTGTACTCTGCGGTTTTGTCATTTATGACACTCAGATGATCGTGGAGAAGAACCGCATGGGCAGTAAAGACTTTATCGGCGACGCTTTGTGCTTGTTCGTCGATTTCATCTCTCTGTTCCGTCGCCTCGTCGTCATCCTTACCCAGAAGGTTCGCAAATTTAATGAGAATGAGGTTAATGACAAGATGATGAAATGAAACTGAGTTGTTGATGTTTCAGGAACAGAAATCCAAGCGCAAGGAGCGAGACTAAGCGATAGACTGCAGCGAAAGTTATAAAATCCATTATCTACAGGTCTTCATCTCTTTTATCCATACATAGTAAAAATCCCACACGCCTATATTCGCATATAAAATTTTATCTTCGTATATATATTGTACGCGTTTACGAATATAGAGTATGTAATAACTATTCTGTTAATTTTCGGATGAAAAAAAGGTCAAGTTATAAGATTCGACGCGGTCACGGTGGCAGGGAAATTCGTAGTTGACACGCTAGATAAGTTTAAATCATCACTTTGACGAATTCCGCGATTTACTCGCGCTTTACTTTGAACTCGGTACACGAGGCGTTATTTATCGATTATGAACTTTTCAGTAGACACTTTTTTTCATATGTACATTTAAAAATTATTGTATTATATTTTTGTCTTTCAATAAATTTACCAGTTTGTCTACACCTGCGGTTTCTATCAATGCATCGAAAGTTTCACATTCTGTTTGCAAAGTGTTTACGGGGCAATGAGAAAAAATGTGAATATTGTAAACATGTCAATGCCATGTGAATCTTCTCGGTTCACGGTGTAATCCCGAATAAACAAGAGTGTAATTCTCCCGACTTTCACCGACCCCGGTGAAAGTGAAAGATTTGCGTCTCTGTGCTGGAAACATGGTTATTATTTTCGGGGAAAAGTTTGCGTTACCGCATAGATTGTCTCCGGTTGACGTCATTCATGCGCAACACTGATAAAACCGTTAAACGATTGGAAAACTTCGCGAAACTTCTCCTCATTTTTACAGGGCTTTTCGATTCGAAGCTTTCTATTTGCCGGGAAAGTTTTTTCGTGGGGAATAAGCCGATTCTCGTTCCCTTTTATCACTTTTATGGATACATTTTTGACGCGAACGCGATTCTTGCGCGTTTTTCGAGATTACTCGTTATGCTTACGCGCGAAAGTGCGCAAAGAAGGAATGACTAATTGATTTACAAGGATGCTGTTTGAATTATAAATGTTTTTTTGATTGACTACATTTTATTGCGTTACGCAGCATCCATTGAATATTTATCGAGTACCGAAACGAGAACGAGGGTCTTCTTGAATTAACATACGCGTAAATGTTTCTTATCCGACAAGGAATAATAAACGCCGGGTCAAGTCAACGCGAACGTGATCAGGCTGACCTTTGACTTTTCCGTTGCAAGTGTATCAACATCACTGCCGGAAAAGAATGCAAATCTTTTACCCAGAAAACGATTTTGTTTACTTCATACATTTTTTTCGTCATGTTTTGGGTCTGTTTTTTCGAGCTGTTTTTACGAGGGTCCTTGACTTTTTGAGGGTACTTGACGTATCATTTTCCAGTCAATAGAGCTTGAAAAAGGGCTTGACCTTGTTGTTTATTGTAAGTTTGGTGCCCTAATGAAAATAACAAGTTTTTGATCTTGAACGAACGCCGCGTGTCGTCTATAAACGACGTCAAAAAAAGGTTTTTGCACAATATCTCAATTCCGGTGACACCTACGATAAAATAGTCATTATCAATATCGTAGAGCGGGTTATTCTCTACAACTTTTGTTTTAACGTTTTTTTTATAGGGTGTACAGGTTTCGAGATATAGCGGCGCAAAGTAGAGAAAGGTTGAAACTTTTTTTCATTTTCTTCCAACTTAGGCTGTTATATCTAGAAACTTATGGACCTGATGAAAAAAAGTTTCGAACAAAAGTTGTAGGGATTTATCTTCTCTGCAATATTAGTACCGTGTGTTATGTTTGTAAAAGTTACCGGGACTGAGATATAGCACGAAAACCGTATTTTGACGTATTTTTGTCACGTTACGCCGCTGTATCTCGAAACCTGTGAACCCTACGAAAAAATGTTTCCCGAAAAATGTGTGGGAAATCATTTTCTCTACAACATTGATGATGCTTATTTTAACCGTAGAGGTCACCGGAACTGAGATACTGCGCAAAGACCTTTTTTCGACGTTATCTAGACGAAATGGCGGCGACATTTATTAAACAATGTCTTCTTTTTTACGAGAAATAATACGGAAGTTAAAAAAATTATTATACAAAAGGTTTTTTCCAGTGGACACGGCCAATGGATAAATTTATCGAGATAAAAGATCTTTTTTGTACATCATCAATTTGGATGGGATAACGATCTATAAAAAAAAATCTTTCGCCTTGAAAAAATTGTACAAAAATGCTCGTGGCGAGAAATTGAAAATTTCACCGTTTTTACCAGTGAAAAATTTCTACTTCTCAGCTAATTTGCATGAAAAAAAATTTATTTGCAAAAAGATACATGCATTTGTTTAAACAATATCGACCGACTCACTAAACAAATGCATGTATCTTTTTTGCAATTAAATATTTTCCGAAAGCGCTACCGTAAAATTATTGCAAATTGTCTTTTAAACAATATCAAAAGTCAAACAATGTAAACAACCATTTTTTCGTGAAAAAGAAGATATTGTTTAAAAAATTACGCTGGCATATAAAACGAAATTAATAAAGATTTTTTCCACTTCCCTCTTGCATTTAGCGAACCCTACAAATTCGCGAGAAAAACCAAAAACCCGATCTTCTTGCAAGGTAAGGAGAACAGTACGACTATAGTAAGACGCGCGAAAATCCGTCGCCGAACGTTCTTCTCACTGCAATCAAAGCCCGATAACTAATTACATTACTTATGCACAAAACCGGTACTTATGCCAGTTTGCTCGCATTTGCTTAACCTTCGCGATTTCTAAATATCGAAATAACCGGCTGCAAGTGAGAGGGCTCAATCGACTTATTATTGCGCCGTTTTTTCCGTTTAAACCGCGAATCGCGTCTCACTTCGAAGATGAAAGTTCAAGCGAAAAACGCGGCGATTCGATAAGTTTTTCCGAATCTTGGAAAAGACGGAAGTAGAATCCCTATCAACGATTCGCAGCCCCAACCCCACTATAACTTAGCGGGAGAGAAGTTCATCGTAACTGATGAACGTTTGAAAGTCGACGGTAGTACGTGTTGTAGCACGAGCCTCTCAGTGTCTATCCACACTCCACCGAGCTCGGACAGGCGCCAAACGATCGGAGCGATCAGAAAAAAAAAACCGGCGCTACATAGAACATTCGCGTTGGAAAAGCGATCCGCGCGTCCGGCGAAGCGCATCATGAATCGTCGCGTAAAAACGTGCAGGTGACGAATTACCGAGCGCTTTCCTTTATCGCTTTTTCTTGTTCGCGAGTGCACCGCGGGATTTTCGATACCCTTTGGATCTAACACCGCCTCAAGGTAAATGTTTCGATGTAAATTGGGCAATCCGGAAGGTTCAATAAGAAAATAATAGCGCTGTTCTTGGGACAAAGGACACAATCGAGTTATTGATGCATTTGATAAGCGCTTCATCCGCTGTCATTCGTTATATGGAACGTACAAGCGGTCAATCCCCTCGTTTTCAGCCCGTTAACGAATTGTTGCTCAACTCAAAGAAATTGAGATAATTATGAATAAAATGTCGAAGCGAGGATTTCCCTCTTATTTATAGCCGAGATACGAAAAGAAAAACGTCGCCGGGATAAAAATGTTAATTTCCGTCCCGGGTCGAATTGTAAACATGTAGATTTATGCTGATCGCTTCGAGAAATGCTTCGGCAGAATTAGTTTCCAGAGAAAGTTCCATTACGTGAACAATGTGGCTAATAAAAATTATGCTGATGCAACTCGCCGACTTTTGGGGATTTCGTTCGATCTTCGTCACGGATTTTTTGCGCCTCCAAATTCATCGGCCGCGTCGAATGGCCTAATCAGAATGTTTACTCCGATTTCACTTTCCACGTCGAAGTGCACGTGCTACTCGTGACAGTTTCTTTTCAACGCGAGATTTGAAAGAAAGAACACTGTGTATTTGACCCGAGCGTTATTGTTGCTTCATCTTTAATCACGTCGTTACGATCTCTCATTTGCAACATCGATTAGAAATCCTCTTTACAGATTACATCCTGCATGCCCCGAGAAAAAGTCGACGACAGCCGATAACATTACTTTTCCGAAATGAATAAAGTGTCGCGCGATTATTAATCCATTTTTTGTGGTACTTGTAGAAATTGCAACACGACAAAATGGGTTATGAGCGAAGGCCGCGAGTTTACCAGCGATTCTTGCTCTCCGCAGCGACGCGTTTGCGAAAACACTGACCCCGGTTCAGGGAAATTGATAAAGTTGCGCTCTGCCGCTGGAAGAATCTCGGAAATGGTGCCTCGTAAACAAGCAAAAATGTGCTTTTTCTCAACAGAAAGTTATTGCGGGTCGCGCCGATCGAAAGAATTTTGTCCGCGGGAAAGTTAGGGATCAATAGTTTAAACGATTCAACGATTAATTTCGTAACCGCGCAAGTTTTTCAGCCGGTTTTTTCGCGTTTGCAAAAATCGCGAATCGTTGTAATAAAAGGGTGAAAAAGTTGCATATTCCTCGATGTCCTTAGACGAGTTGTGGCGGTGAATATTGCGAAATGCGGAGTAAAGTGCAGTGCGCCATGCAATTGCTATCGCGAAGCGGAATGTGATTAAACTTTTTACAGCGGATTATCTGAAATATTATAGCTCATTAATCACAATGTTCGGTTTATCGAACAATTGTTTATCCTTTGAGAGCGCGTTTGCCCTCGCGAAACGAGCAAATGTTTCGTTTTTCGCGTAAAAATTGTTGTTTCGCTCGTCGATCACAATTTGTCGCGTAAACATACGAAACAAGGATGCTAAAACTCAACATTCTACGCGCCAGTTGCTTTTTCTCTCTCTTTTTGCCCGTTCATAAACTCGCCATACAAGATCGGTAATACGTAGTTGCTTCATGGCAAATACACGAACGCGCCGGAAAAGATGCGGACACTACGCGAAAGAACGAACAACGCGCCTTAAAGAAACTTCATTTTTGGACGCTTTTTGACGATTCCGAGTCGACGTTCTTCGGCGAAAAAAAGAGATGGTACTCTCAAGGCGATCGGCTCCGGTTATTGCAGCGCAACAAAAAAATCCTCCATGAACGCGCCGTTGTTTTTGTTCTTTGCTCGCTGCAGAAAATTTGTAATTGTTTTTTCCTTCGATTCCAAAGGTTTCCACTCGTTTCCGAAACCATTAAGCAAGGCCGAGCATAATTGGACCTTATCGGTCTTTCGCGATTTCGAAATTACCGACGCGCTTTCAATTTTTATCAGAGATATCTGAATATTGCACCAGTTCTAATCGGAAATTGCCTTCTCTTCTGTGATCACGTGTTTCGAATGCATGAATCACGCTGAAAAACATTGTTTCACAAACCGAGAACCCGGAAAACAATAAAATCTTTACCGTGACAACAAACGCATTTCGAATTCCACTCGAGTGTTTTTTTTGCTAATTGGAAATTGGAATATTTCTGATTAGCAGGACGGCATGTTTTGTTTCGATAATTTATGCGTAGTCATTGCTCGTGTCTGAGTATAATAAAGCCACGGCGATGCACTTGTCTGTGTTCTCGTTGCCTCCTTCGGCGAACAAGAGAAAACACCTTCATTTCACGAGCCTCGAAGAATTGAAAAGTTCGAGTTATATAATATCCTATTGTCAACGTCAATCGTATGCGTCGATACCGATTATTTAGAAACTGTTCTTTGCCCCGGTGTTTACCCTGTCGGAAAATACGCGCCGGTGTTTTCACTTTTCTCTTGAATTGCGGCCGTTGAAGTAACATGATTTATAAGTTCTGATTCGATGATTTAATTATTTGCACGCGATGATTCAGCGGACGTCAAAAATACATTCCCTTATGTAAAAACGTTCAATCTTTCCAAATTTACATAACGAAAAAAGCGAATTGCGTAACTCGCGTTGGCGCGACAATTTTCATTTATCTTCCGCTCGAAAAATCTCGATTGCGAAATAAACAATCGGATTTTTAAGGGTACAAGGGCGCGCTCGGAAATGTGTTTTTATTCCTTGACACAAAAATAATTTTTCGTATTTTCCACCGAAATAGCCTCGTTATCCAATTATCTGATAAAATCATTCGGTACACGAAAGATAATTCGGAACTATTTACTTGCTTTCACGCAAGAATTGGTTTTTGGGTCAGTTCTCCGTAAATTTCTTTCTAGCCAGCGATCTAAAAAGCGTATTTACGAATTGCGTTGTTCATTTTTTATAATTGGGTACTTGAGAATTCTAATAAATCTCTAGTTGCTCATCTCACTTAAATTGCGAAAAGAGCTGATTTAATGTGTTTGCAATTTCATGCGAATTGAATTTTTTCACGTTATCGATACCGCATTTCATGCCGCTGTTTTTCGCATTGAAAATTATTAAAAAATGACATTGCGTTGAGAAAAAACATTATTTTAAATTACGATAAAACTCGATGTTGTGCAGTTGTTAACACGAAGGTTGCATAATGCATTGTGCGACGCATTCGACAGAATCATGTATAATATTAGAATACATGAAATCTGTTTAAGTGTAATTGCTGTAATGCGTCGGTTTCATCAACTCGGAGTTTCTGCATTATTTCTGCAAAATCTTGATTCGTTATACATTTTATTACGTTTGAATATTTGTCGTTAAACAATTACGCTTTTCGGCCATTGAAGAAATTTTCCGAAGTCTCTTTTCACTCTCTTTTTTCAGAAAGTCGGCAGCCTAATTAATTAGAAACAATAATTGTTTTGTCTTTGAAACGCTTCACCTTTTTACATCAAAATATTTTTGTTTTTTGAATGGAAGCCAAGTTATACAACACAACTCTTTATTCTATTTTAATTGGTAACAGTGATTTATTTATCGGCGTTTGAAAGTAAAATAACAAGTAATCGTACCAGCGTAAAAAATTACGCACAGAAAGTTCCAACTGTTTTTATCCAACGTTACATATTTATTTTTACTGATTTTCTGAAAACCGCAAAATGCACAGAATAAAAATGGTCCGAATCGTGTAATTATAAAAAAAGTTGGAATTGCCAGTTGAAAAATCGAGCACGCGGAACTGAAAAATGCGGATGTTGTTACGTTGACAAATTTGTTATTCATTCGGGCAACATTTAAACGCGAAATATCAATGAACTTGAAACGATTGGATCTCGATTTCCTGCATTGAATCAGAATTCACGGATGAATGAATTAATACGAGTCAAAATGAAAATGCTCATGTGCCACTCGGATAATACGAACACGCCTTAGAGATGTGAAAGCATATCGTGACGAGAAAGAATTTTCCATTTTGTATAGCCTTTCTGGATTAACCATAATAATACTTTCGTTTCTTACGGCGAATCATAATTTCAATTTCATCGAAATTGTTCAACGGCTTTAAACTACCAACTTAATTGTAGGAATAATTTTAATGATTCCATGTTTCGTATCAAAGTTACTGCTCCATCCATTGAAAAAGTAGACGTCATTCGACGAAAAAAAAGTCGAAAGTTTCTTCGATGGTACATTCAGCCGCTTCGTTGACAACGCAAGGAAAAGTTTCGAATTTTTTTTTCTTTCCGAATCCGGGACGATAATGCCAATTGTCGTACAACCTTTTTTTCCGTAACGATGATCATTCCGATTTCATAAAGACCACTTTGAAAGTTTATGACATAAGAACGGAAAGCGAAGATGTCGATTTTGATAAGTCCTAATATATTCATGACAAATTAATTTACAATTCCGACAAAAAAGTAGGCAAATATGGCATTGCGTAATGTTTGCGGAAAGACTTTCTTCGCTCAGCTTTAATCTGTAACGCATAAAAATTACGCAACGCGAAGACTTTTTAATTATCCCAGAACACAATACTATATTTTCGGAAAAAAACGGCCTGTTTTTAGAGGCATAAAAATCGGCGTAACCAGCGATAATTAAGGAAACGGGTTTTAGTGGCGTTCGTTTTTAGCTTGTTGGAAAACGGAATTTCCTCTTCCTTCGATTAAACATGATTTCGTAATATTACGTTTCAGTTCCCCAAACTTTCGCAACGTCGAAGGAATCCGTCAAGTATTTTTGACCCAGTCGTTAAAATTATGCAAACATTGATTTTAATTCAAGGGTTTCATCAGCTTTG
>JABFQM010000933.1:0-26490 GCA_022816865.1 Zelostemma sp. ZL-2020
CGGAACCTAATTTCAATTAGATTATAGCCGGGAAGACAGGCATCGTGCGAGAATCGAAATCACGGCGTATCGGCGACAATGGCCTATCGTTCTCCGGCTCTTGAGCCGTGACAATGCGAGCGCGATCGGGAAGGGTCACGTGCCGCGAGGCGGTTAATATCGGACGCAACAAAGGAACCGTCGATGTTTTACAAACAGCTATGTGCCACGTGTACGCGCGCCCTGTCAAAACATTTCGGCCCGAGTTCTTGTGCGGACGCTCTATGCGCACTGTTTCGTGGTCCAGCTAGTATGCCCGTGGCGTATAGCTTACACGCGCGTGTTTTCATCGCCCCACGAACCCTTCATGGAAAAGACGAGCGCATGGGAAACGCGAGCTTCCTCGAGATTACTCGTTTATTGGACGCTTATCCAAATAGAGTCGTCAGGGAATTGTTCGCTTCTCGGATGACTCCGGTTTGATCGGTTCTAATATTAATCGTGATCTCGTAATCGCACGTTTTTTAATGAATTGACGGAAAGATTGTTTGTATCCGCATAATCTGAAAAATTGGAAAACCTAAGAAAGTCCCAAATCGAAGAAATCGGAAATTTTTTCATCCAAAAAGTCTATGAAAATTCACAAAAATTTCAAACAGCAGAAAAATACAATTTTTTCAAAAAATCACAAAGTGTTGAAAAAATGCAACAAATTTATTGCAGTTTTTCCTACTTCGTTGAAGATTTTCGTATTTTCTATAATTTTGTGATTCTGGGCTGGAAAAATCTGGAAAAGACAGTGGATTCCTGTAATTTATTGACAGCCCTGAAATAATTTGGCTCTGTACGAAACCGTGAATTATAATTCAATAAAAGAATTGACTTGTAAATTCGTTCTTAAACAACTCGTTTCGGAATCGGTGGGAAATAACGCTGTACCCGAATAATTCGTACGTGGGAGCGGCGTCGTCTCAGGGACGACGGCGCCTCGGGGAATTGGTTGGCTTGAAGCCCTTGCAGTAGTGCCATCGAAAGGTAGTTTACATCGGCAAGTACCGCGTCGCGATTAATTCCTCCCTTCCAGAGGGTAATTGCTTTTTAAGTGTCGCCGGCGCGTGTGGGAAAATAAGTGTATCAATAAAAACGCATTCCACCTCCGCATCGGTTTTCTCTCTTTTTGTATCCCCGTAAATTTATTTATCCTCATCTGTTGCTCTTCAAAGCAGCGTTAAACTTCGAATCAGCGGGGCCAGACAATTTAAATTTCGAATAGCGTAGCCCGATGAGCGCGAGTTCGAGCGACGATGGTAATCGCATTAGCGCCTATCACCGATAAATCAGACAATTAGCGGACGTATAAAAGCTGATCGTAAATCGGGATTGTTCGACGCATTTTAACGCCGTCGTTGTTTGTCAATCAAGCGTTGCAACGTCGCGACGATTGACACGTTTTTCGACACGCATTTTTCGCCCTGCAATTACGCATTGAATAATAACGAGTTCAATTATGAACCGGATGATTTTCAGTGGATTCCGCGTCTTAGCAATTGAAAAATGAATTATCCTTTTAGTTCATTTGTTGCAGGAAATCTTATCGGTGGCATCATCGCGGTCGGTGCGTAGCGTACGTATTAGGTAATTGAGCAATAGCCCCCCTTTGAAGTCGGTCAAAGAACAGGTGGTAGACGCGCAGCGAGGGGTAGCACGCGTCAAACCACCCCCGTGGTAAGCGGGCTTCTATGGGGCACAGCTGGACGCCGTGTAAACGCTCGGAAACCCCCTTCCACGTCGTCTACCTACGCTTTTCGCTCCTGCCCTGTATTGGAGCGCTCTGCCACTTGAAAAAACCAGCACCCCCCGCACAGCGACGTCGATTTTTCGTGGTCTCTTCGATCCGAATGCGCGTCGCAAAAAAGTGTCTACGCAAACGCGGAGAAAACAGGCTTGCGTAATATGCAAAATTACGCAACCACGAGCGATGGATCTTTTGCAAAACAAAAATTTGCCCCGAGGCGTTGAAAAATGGGCGTGAAATAGAATGCGCGTGCAAGTGTGAAGTTGCATTTTCCTCATGACTACGGTAATCGGGCGCAGATGAACTCACGCACGCGCCTGTGTGTCTTTGCGAAGTCAACCGCATTCGCATATGTGACTGGAAGGTCGAGTGACGCGGTTCCCGTCCCGGCTGCGCAAATATTGATCGACTGTGTCGTCGCGTTCAAAAAATTCCACCAAACGGCTATGAAATGTCGTCGACGAGCAGCCAAGCGCCGAGCGAGCGCGCGGCTCTGTAGCTGGAATTTTTTTTGTTAAGGATCGTGCAAACGCCGCTTCTCACCTTCATTCTTCATTGGTCCCCTTCGATCGTTCAATAAACACGCCGATTTAAAACACCAACGAAAAGGGCACTCTCTCAGCGACAGGTTGTTTGGTGTATCAAATATTTGCTCTCGCTACGAATGTCTACACGAAGAACGCGATTATTCACGGATTAAACCTTCCTCTTTAAAGACGGTTCTCGTTGTTGATGATTGCCCGAAGAGTACATTATTATGATCGCTCGCTTTTTATTCTCGCCTCTTCATCTTCCCAAATCAATGTAAATCCTCGGAAAATTTGGGTCAGATTTCACGAAAGGGAATAATTTTGTTGTGAATGGGTAATCGGATCAATGACATAAATTTGGATAGAAACTGATTTTTATTTTATAATGATCGACATTAGATCAAAGTTTGAATATAATTAGAATTTCGATTTGATTTTATGTTTAGTTATGATTCATGACACGAAACGTTTTTTCGTTGAGGGGTTTGAAATTCGTGTTTCCAGCAAACCTTGATTGGCGCATTGGTTTGATTTATGTAGAAAACATATTGTCGAGTGCCCGTGACTTCTAAGAAGTATCGGCGTTAAATTTGTGTTTGCACCCGCTGGCAATTGCAGACTCGGAACGTGGAAGAGAGGCTGAAAAATTTTAGATCGCGCGCTAACCAGTTCAACGGATATGTTTGCGTTAAAAGTTACTGTCAGCGCCCGACCAATGAGCCTACGGAAAAGACATCTCGACGAGGAACGTCTTCTTCCACGTTAAACGCCTGTAATGAGTGATTATCTCAGTTAGACTGGTTAACACGTGGCACCAAGGTAGCGCCAAGTGTTTATATTACGAGTATTTTGTAAGACACGCGTCTGCGCTTTAAGCGTTGCATAATTTTCTCCTCGATTTCGAAGTCAGGGTTGCCACATCGTCTAAAAAACTGGAAAACTCTGGACATTTTTTCACATCGAAAACGTTACGACAAGTCGAAGATACTAGAATATGCAATGCATTTTTATTACAATTAATGTTGCTCAAAAAATTATCTTGCAAATAGTATTTACAATCAGGTAAAAACAAAATTCCTTATTGAATGTAAAAATCGTGGAAGCGGAGATGAATGACGTGAAAATTGCAGCATTCCCGACGAAATGCTGATAATGTCACGAGCAGGCGAATCAAATAGAATCGCGTTGAGTAGAAACGGCATCGCGTAACTGTAACATAGAGGCTGACTTTCAGGACCCAGGCTGTTTGAGCGACAAATATTTTGTCGTCAAACTTCTGTCGAACGAGTCTATATGTGCAGGGCTAATACAAAGCGTTTTGCGGGCGTTTGCTAAAATCAAATTATCGCACTCGTGTCCGTAAATACCGAGTATCATGATCTACGGTAGGAGAGTAAATATCTCAAGATTACTTGGCAAGCGGGGCTCATTCGTTGATCGCGCGTTTCTCTATATCTACATTCGCATAAAGACATTCCATTTTTCATGTTTCGGCCCACGAAATTATACCGCCGCGATCGATGGAGTTAATACCTGTTTGTCTCCGAAGAATAATTATTTGCTCGAAATCAATAACCTCGCTCCACAATCAATATGTATCCGACTCACTCAAGTATTTGCGTTTGGAAGTATAATTGATTGTGCCAACTAACTTGATTCTTTCTTTGCAGTGTACAGTATCTACAAACTGTATTATTGCTCGCGGTGCGTTTCCCGCTTTTCTCCTATGTTTGTTTAGATTTTCGTCAAAATATTTATTCAATTCATCGAATCAACTTTTTTTTACAACATTCAGCTTTCGCGGCAAACAAAAGCACCTCGAACAGCTTTTTAACGATTAATTTTCGAGCTTGATTTTGCGCTTCTCGTGGATTATTTCTCCGAACGGCATCATTAATGCGCAGCAAGTGCGCAGCGAGCCGATGTGTTTTCAACGCCAGACTTTCCCTCCGTCTCTTCTCTTAAAACGCGCCTTCCCCCCGTCGCCCCTCTTCTTTCGTATCGAGGACTTTGCGTCTCATTTCCAGAGACTGGTCGAGTCGCTCGTAGTTAATTAAGTGCTAACAAGGAGAGACCCTGCACACGGCTCGTCTTCTTCACTCGTTAAATTCTCCAGTCACTCTCTGAAAAGCAACGCGCACATCGCCGTTTTCTCCTTGACGAAATGTTTTTCTCAATCATATTTCAGATGGCTAAAAACGAAAAAACCCGAAAATCATGAAAAAAATAAAACCTTATGAGCCGAATAAGGCACGAGTATTGAATAATCCAATGATGAGCGTACGTTTATTGCGCGATCGACGACCCTAAACAACGGGGATCACCGGGGCATTCGAAAACAATCGACACAATCGCGCAGATTGGCCTCTGCGACCCCTGCAATATTTCCAACTTATCCGTCCGCTCGCCGTCTTCAGCCGGCGGCGCCAAAAGTTCGCTGTGTGCGTGTCCTCGGGCCTCTGTCCCACATATGGAACGGTTCGACGAGGATAAGACACGAGCGAATCAGGAGTGAGTCCGGAGCGAAGTGAGAACAGAGCGCACGGCTTTGCACCCTCGGGCAGGGCGCGGAGGCTGGTACACGGTGGTCGCATTAAATGTTCCCCCGCGGTCTTCCTTCTCTCTTCCGGGGCATTCCCCTCGCTGATATCTGGCATTGTCAGTTACCCGTCCACTGTAAGCCTCCATTCACTGGCCCACGAGGACTGTGCCGAATCGCAGGGGCTCGAGATAATACCAGCTAAATGCTACATATTGCTCGGTTTGTCACGAATTTGTTTTGGGATTTGAATAATGATGCCGCGTGATGCGAAGAAAGCTACTGTATTAAATCTTTCCGTTTTGTGGATATTTGTGGAAATGGCTAATGGGGGAGTAAGCAATGCGGAATAATGTACTGGGGTTGTCGCGGAGGAAAAAGGGTTCATTTAGTATTCATACAGATCTGAATATGTTTCGTTTTATCGTACCGTAAAAATTATCGTAGTAACGCTAACTATTCCGGGTAGTTGGAAATGTAGAGTTAAGTAAAGTGTCAATTATGCCACAGTTGAATAAACTTGTTGGAAGTTAATGCAATTTGTTTCAGGTTTGATGAGACCAAATCAGACCTGAACTTTTCAGATTTTACCAAATCTGTGCAGGCCTGATAAGATTAGGTCAGGCTTGATTAGACTCTGTTTTTTTCCATATTTGATTGTAGCGATCGGATCTGATAAAATTGTTATTCTCAGGATGGTCAGTTAAAATTAGGTACAGTCTTATTTTATTTATTACAATAACAAAACAATTCTCCGGTTTCACGGAAAAATAATCCAGATTGACACAGAATTTTCCTTCTAATTTTTTGTACGAAATAATATTACCCTCCCCGAAATGATTGATTGAGAAATAACAGTTAAAAAACAGTATTGGCAATACTCATCGGCATTTGCAGGCGACATATTGACAGTACAATGAATAATGTATCAAAAATTGTGGCGCGTTGTTAGCCTTGTGTCGAAAGGACACTCGAAGCTCGATGTAAAACCGCAGCTTGGCGTGACACCAAATTATTTCTAGGACTCTTATACGCGCGCGGCTCGCATATAGATTCGGAGACGTGTACGTCGAAAATGTACCCAGTTCGATTAGAGAACGAAAGAGAAGAGTGCCTCGTGGTCGCTCGAGTGCCCTCGACACTGTCACTGCTGCGGAAGAGTGTCTCACAGACCCCACTCGTTTCTGGAATAACGCAAAGTTTCACACACAACGCTCGAGTAAAAATCCAATTTTTCGACGCACGACGTAAATGAATGTTCCCTTCGCCCCTCGCAAAAGTTTCGGCAAATAATTAAGAGCGATACTCGACGAATACCCGTTATTTGTCGACGAGGAACAAAAGTTCCTCTCCTGAATTCATTTCTGCGACTCGAGGATTTCCAATCATTTAATGCGAACATCGTGGAAATCTATAAAGTTACTTTGGCGGGGATCTAATTATCAGTTGGAGAACTTTCGAAATTAATAAAACTCTTGGCGCCCCTTGCTCGGAAAATCCCCGGCAAGTTGAAATCGGCGGCGGCTCTTTCGCAACTAAAAGGAGGATGAAAAGAGAGAGGTCCGGGGGGAAGTCCCGAGGGGAAAAAGAGGGAAGCTCGATGGGCTCCGAAGCGGAGGGGTGACTAGAATTCCGAATTTACCGGTCTAATGCAAGTGAAACTCCACCCTTCGGGATCCTCCCGAAAAGTTGGCGGCTTGGCTTGTCTTCAAATTCACTAGCACGTTTCTCCCAGCAGTACTTTGCCGATAATTTCCTCGGTTTCCCGATGTCTTCTGCATGAAGGAAATGGTGCCTTTGTGTACCTTGCCTTCGACAAATACGTTCTCCGGAAGGCAAAAGTCGCCGGAATGGATTGCGGTCAGAAACGGTTGAATAACAAATTTCGCATTTTTCTCGTCCGTTTTGTCTCGAATCCCGCGGCATGAGATAATGTATCTATGATTACTGCGAAGCTGAATGAAGTGGCGGAATATTCGAGACGTCCATGAATCTCCGCATACCACGCTACACCATTGCTAGACAAATATACCTCGAGTCAACATGCGCAATGCCGAATACAGCATCGCTGGTCTGATTGTGCAGCTCGGTAAGTATACACAAGGTACGTTATGTGCGTATAACGTTATGCACGTCCACACGCCTATCATACTTGATTCAAGGAATCATCCCGATTTACCTCCGATTCAAATGCGCACCAAGAAAAGCGTCGTTTGAAACCCAAAACTCAAATGAAGATCTTGCATTTTTAAAGAGCTACGACATGTTTCTTTTGCTTATTCAAATTTTCGGCATTTATCCCCTTATAAAGTTCAAGGCTTCAATTAGCGCTAGAAAAATCATTTTCCAAAAATGCACGATCCGAATTTGACGGAATAGAATAGTGTTTATAATAAAGCTAAGCGAGGTGAACAGAATGCCCGTAAAAACAGGACGACAGCTGAGTGTACATAAGGATCTTTTTCTACTTTTCCCTTTCTCTCGCTCTCTCTTTCTACTCATATAGACGCGTTCATTCCCGCTACCTTCGACGTTTCAAATCTAACCGATCAACCCCCTCGCGCTTCCCTCCGAGTCCATTGCATCTCGGGGCCTATGCAAACACATCGTATTCATTGCACAACATATACCTACCACGAAAGAGGCGTTCGTACGATCTAACAGTGAGCGTCCCGACGGATACGTTGGACTCTTCATATTAATAATCTGACGTTTGGGGTAATTTGATTTCTAAACGTCGCGCGTTCGCTTTTCATGTTGTCGGAACGCTAAACAGAGATGGATAACGGTTTCATGACCGGTCAATTGACAATGACTCGACCAAAAAAATAATCACGCGAATGACATTTAATACAATGCATAAATTCAGCGACGACAAGAAAAATTTTATAACCGTTTTATAAATTCCGAATTCGACATTGTTCAATGCTAACGCGAATAAAAATAACTATAAAATCAGGAGAATAAGCGACGACTCTCGGCGTGATTTTTGACAAGACCAAGGAGGAAGAGAATCTACTCGGGAATCGAAATTCCGGCTCGATGCTCAAAAGAGACCGAAACGAGGAGGCGGACGAAGAGCCCACAATTCAATTTCGCTTTACCTTGTGTCTCTTCCGTGTACCAACCCTTTCGTTCTCCGAGCTCGAGAGGTAAAAAGGAAAAGAGCAAAGAAAAGAGGACAAGAATCGAGAGCAGGCAGAGTAAGTTAGTGGGACCGGGCTAAAAGTGGCGCGAAGACAGTGGGAGTTTCTCGAGACGATAATATACTTGACGCAGCACCCCGGGTGCCTCCGGCATTGAATGGAACTTCAGTCCATGAAGAGGAACCAAGGGGGCAAGGGGGCGCGCCTCGACAGACGGTATTGGACGGAAGGTATTGCGCGTAAATGAATTTTATTGCACGATGACGTTGGCTCCCTCAATTCGTGATCCCTCTTTTATATACACTGGCTCGGGGCTAAAGGATAGCCAAGTCTCTACCTCCAGATTTTCCTGCAAAAAAGTCTTGGAAGAGTTGCACGAACTCTATGAATTTTCGGCAATCTTTTCTTCTTTGTCAAGGTTTGCGATATCGCCTAAAACCCTCGGGTACACGTTACTAAATGTATGAACTTTCTTGAATACACAGCAGTTAGTATTAATTGAAGGGATAAATTTACCCTGCTCCAAGATTAACATAACCATGAATTTCGCCTAGAGTAACGACGCGTTACAGGAATATAATTCCGGATTCATATAATCGAAAAAGCCAGGTTTACGCCTTGATAACTCCGAGCGGAGATTCGCCATGACGAAATCAAAGACCGTGCAGGGTAGTTCGGGAATTAATTCCCCTTCCTCCGCATCTTCCTTCCCAAGGGAGAATCCGAACTGCTTATTCGAACCAAGACCGGCAATAAAGCGGGCTCCGGGCTCCAGCCTCTTCCCAAATCCCAACTTCTAACCGCTCCTCTACGGCGAAATATAAAACTCCCCGGCCTTCATCGATTATTAGTCCCGATATTTTGGATTAGTTGTCGAGTTCCTCCAATAACTTATTCTTTTATCGTGATTTCCTGGGTGCCAAGAATCGATCGGTTTCCACTTCGATAAACGATGGTTGTTTCGTATGATTTTTAATAAACACCGATCGGACAGCCAGATGTACCGTCGGATACTTGACTCGTTGTTCGGAGAGCACTCGCAGCGGCTTAGCGGAGCACTTCGTACACAAAACTGACGGATGGACGGGCGCTTCGCTTTGGCCCTCAGCGTTCGAACATATTATACCGGGAATGGACTGCGCGGAACAAAGCTCCGCCATTGTTTTGTGCCGTCAATAATCCACTTGCCCCGACTTGGAGGACGGACGCGCATCATCGAGCTCGGCTCAATTGGAAAGAACGCGAAAGGGGAAAAAGAAAGTGAAAATCTCTTCATCTCCTGGTTCTTGATCGATTTCCAAGATTTATGTGGTATTGAGATCAAAAGGATCTTCGATTTTATTGGAAATGAGCGAGTCATTGATGGTCCTTAATTTCTTGATAAGGGATTCGAGGCAATCGGGTGATTAAAGGAGCTTCCGTTTGGTTGGTTGGATAACGTGATATTCCCGACGGAAATCAAAGTCGCTGGCCATCATCTATCCAACCGCGGAGTTCTCCCTGGAAGTTAGCGCTTTCGCAGCAGGCAGTCAGCCAGCCAGCCTTCGCTCTCCCTTCGAACCACCCCCAAAATCAAGCATCCAACCGGCACCCAACTGGCTGGGGTGGCTGCGTCTAAGCCCTCCATGCAGCGTCCGCTACGCATCCCTCTCGGCAAACACCAGCCAACCCGTAGCGTCGAAACAGGATTCCCGGGGACGTACGTACGAAGCATCCTGCACTAACTCAAGATACAAACAAGTATAATACCGATTTGCGCAACTCCTTTCTTATGTATTAAATGCTGGGCGCTCTTGTATTACGGAGAGTAGCTTTGCGCCGGGTCACTACGAAGTTTACAAGAATTTTCTTTATTCTTTATCGAAGCTGAATTTATAGTTTCTAATATCATCAAAAGTTTTATGAGGGTTTGTGATTTAGTAAGTATATGACATATTTATTTCGTACAAAGTTAGATCGATTCCGTTTTCCCTGTGTGGCAAAATTTAAATTTTGAAACCGCGGAAAAGCCAATTTAAGTTTACAAAATTAGTTTTTTGGGAATGGAATATGGAAATTGAACACATTTATAATTTAATAGGATGTAGGATGATGTGGAATGTTTTTATACGCAATCTTGTGAAAAAAGTTATGATTTTTCGTTTTTTCTTTCGTCGTTTGTGGTCGTTGCTTTTTCATTAATATCGGGATGAAGTGCGTAAAAATAAATGCACATTACTTGTGAGAATTATTTACTCGGTTCTTTGTAAACGACTCGTGACAGATTTTGTGTACTTTTCTACAGGATTATTTGCTCGATATGATTACACGGAGTATAAATTAAGTTTACGCGGAGTGAAAGCATCAGTTTTCGACGTGTAAAGGTTGATGGCATATTTGAACTTGAATTAATCTTGGAATGCACGGAAAATTTTGTAAACAAACTCCGGTGATGCGCTTTGACTTCATTTTTAATTCACTTCTCCGACGAAAAACTTTGAACGAAGAACTGTACCTTCAACAATCTTATTTATTTTCCATGAAGTTGCCTAAAGTTTGTTGAATTTTTCTCAAGTGACAGCTCTGAAAACGTGCAGCTTGCAGGTTACAGGAAAAAGATGATGAAGAATTGCGTGGCGATTTCCGTGTACACGCTTTTGAAATCCAGAAGAATCTTAAGAAATGGACTCGAGGAGAGAAAAATTGTCAAAGAAATGAGCTGTAAATACAAAAACGTACCCCGTGAAATTTTATATCGACGAGTCAGTGACGCTTTAATCGTCGGCGTGCAGTTCGAAATTCTGCGAAAAAAAGGGTGCAAGTACGAAAGAATTAATTTTCGTTCCAAAAAAGTCGAATTGAGAATGAAAAAAGCGTCGTCAATATTTGGAAAGCAAAGATGATAATTGAGAGGTGTAGCAGGTGACGTTTTTTAGATACGTATTTAATGTACCGCGGCAAAATTCACGAAAACGAGGCAAAGCAAAGAAGAGAAAAAAGAAGGGCATGGAAAAACCGCGTCGGAATTCAGGAGAAACTGAGAAACGTACATGGCCGAACATACCAAAGCCTACAGTGCCGCCGAACTTACCAGACTGGACTCCGAGCAGACGCTATTTACTCAACGAGCCTGTCACGAAGATCATTAAGCACAAGTGACGCGTGCATGTACGATGACTTTTGAGAAGAAAAATCTATCTTTCAAATACGTAGTTTCGTAACTCTTTATTTGTGATGAACCAAAGTCAACCGAACATTGCGAAATGCTTTTTAAAAAACCCGAAACTTCGATGTTAAACAAACTTTCTTTCGAGGCGGTATCTTTCGGAACCGGAAACGAGGGTAACTTTGAAGTAACGATCATGTCCATCGGTCGAATTTTCCCATAAAATCGCTGACCATTGCGCAAATCCGTATCCCATTACCGAAAACTCGCTCGGCTCTTAATCCCGGATCGTTTAAGCTCGAGGGATACACATTCATCGGTGGATAATCTTTCGATTTCGCGGTGCTCCGTGCGGCGCACTGACATTCATTGGCGGCTAATTTTCCGCTGTGGGCAATATAGCGTGAGTAAATGTATGTATCGCAGCGGCGATATGAGGAAGCGATTGGCCGAGGAAGAGAAAGCCGAAGAAGGGACCGGCCGAAAAATGGACCGTGGTTTCGGGAACGTTTTTGAATCACGAAACCGTCGAAAATCGGCATGTCCAATCGCGAGGGAGTCCTAATTCCCGACATCCGGCACCCGTTTATTCCTCGACGTTTCATCAATTACGAAAACATACTTTTTTTTAATGACCGCTTTTTCGCGACTCGAACAACATTTGTTTTCACGCTAAACATGGAATTCTTCGAGACCAGAAAACTGGAAATTCGCTTTTTTATCGGGTTTTTTTAACTCGTTATTAAAAAATTTATAAATGAATCTGTAAAAATTGTTTACATAGTTCGTTTGGGAGAATTTTTTATCATTTACATTTTTTAACAGCAATTACGTTATTATTAATTCTTTGTGAAATGAAAAAATCATTCCGAATAATCTAATTAAAAAGTTTAATTTTAATTTTAAACTACCCTGAGTTATTATTTACTAAATAGCCGATACTTAGTTTGAAAAATGAATATTGGAACTACAAAAGGCGATGTATATTGATTTTATTTCTCATCGTTACTTCGGTTTTCTCTTAGGTGGGGAGCGTATTTTATTGATCACAACCTAGAAAATTGAAAAACTTAGAAAAGTCTGAGAATAATGCAGAGAAAAGTCACTGTATTTTTTCATAATGGGACACATTGATGATTTTTCATTAACGTTTTTTCAGCACTAAAGATTGAAATTCATTTGAATATGAAAAATTTTCTTGTTGTATGAGTTATCCTTTGAAATAAAATGTAAAATTTGTTTGCCAGTTTATTTGATGTTGCTTAAATCGTGTGCCGCTGTTAAACGAATTATTGTGTAAACTTGCATTACGATTTATTTGTCTACACAATTATTTTACTATAAACGGTTCGAACAATAGAAATTATCACAAAATAAGATGAATTTATGGCTGCAATGAATTTCAATATCACATTAAAAATTATTTCGTAATTGATCCGTTTATTAAACATCGATAGATGTACTTGAGTTTTGGAAAAAGATGATGATTGAATCAGTTCATTATCTAGAAAAATCTTTCAAAATTACAAAGTCACATTTTTAAACATTTATGACCAAGAAAAAATTACATTTTCGAACTGCAAAACTTGAAAAAGGCAGGAAATTTCGCATAAAAATCGAAGTGGCATAAAGTTTATCGGTATTATCGTGAACGCTTTTCTGGCGCAATTTACAAAATAAAATAAGCTTCTCAGAAAAAAAAAAAATACGATACGTCATTAAAAAACCGATCGATTACAAAGGTCGCTTATCTCCGGCCTTGGCACAAAAGGTTTGCGCCTTGTCTCAAATGGATCGTTTTTCGAGCGCGATCATTCATCAAGTAGTAAATATTTTCGATTGTAATTGGCTCTTAAAGAGTTGGCAATTGTCGCAGCATTGTTAGCGACGCACAATGAGAAGGGTGGACGCGTATCGGTGACAGTGGGCATTGTGCGCGAATCGCACATTGCAGCTCGATACAATACTTGAGCAATTCGTGTCATTCGTTCACGGGGCTCTCACTCCCACGCATTTCGTCGTCGTACTATGTAACAGCGCAAAATTACGGATGACCGCCATATGTTCACCCTCGGCACGAATTACGTGTCTCCGCCGGTCATACGCCAACATACTAATTAGCGGCGCTTACATTGATTCGCCGGACGTGATCGTCCTTGCGCGTGGGGGTATCGAGGCGTATCGATTTGCTTCGGCGTATTGACACAAGCTCGTGCTTTCGAATCTAAATTAACGTCAATTGGGGACATTTTGGCCGGTTGGATAAATTTATTCATTTCGATAATCACACGGGTCGCTTTTGCCGGCCATCAAACTCGGCTAATAAAAAAAATTGCCCTGTTTTTTCAGCAAATTCTCGATTCAAATCGACCGGAATATATTTGCGGGGGCGAAAATGCGTCATTTGTTCGCCCACGTTAATGTTTAAACAAAGCGTAGGGCTGGAAGAAATTGCTGCATGAACAATTTTTCGATGTATTCGAAAGGTCGAATTTGTTTTCAAAGGCGCAGTTTGTAGTTGATCCGCGATGTAGTGATGGGAATTGAATTTTGACACTTTTAACGCGAGCCGAAAACTGGTATTATTTCGTGCGGCGAGGATTGGTGGGGAGGGAGTGCTTGAATGATTGAAGGGTCATATAAATATAAATGAAAGCGAACGGGGACCACAATGGATTTCTTTGCGTGTACGCGAGTCGAGAGATGGGCGAAACGCGGCCACAAACTACCCCTTTGTTCCCTAATCAAGCACCATTAATAGACGAGCCACAGCTTTTGTGTGTTTCTCTCAAAATTATGAATTCGACCGTGCGCTCAGAATAACGTAATGAGGCCGACGCGTGCCGCAGGTGTTTTTTTCTACATCGGATGAGACGATCGCGACACTCAGAACGCAATTTCTCGTGAGAACACGTGTCGCCTCACGGAACTTTCGTTTTATGACTGGACAAAATTTACGCACGTGAAACTTTTTATCATTGAAATGGTAGGGGAGGGTGCTCTGGGATGAGACAGTTTTTTGTTGTTTTTTTTATTCGTAAGAACATGGATTTTAGAGGAATTTCGAATTTTAACATCAAATTAAAGATTTTGAAATAAATGTTGCCGAAAAAAAATATTATTGATATTCATTTGTTGCAATCAACGCGTAATAAAGACGTACTTTCTACCCTGTAAAAGGGCACCAATAATCGAGGGGCTGGAGCCGAAAATTGAACAAATTTAACGTCGAGTAATTACGAGAAATATCAATCAACCCAATGTCAATCTCTTGACGCTCCAGGTCGATGTCCGAGTTTTCGTGAGTTACACAATGCACGAATGTGGGATCGTGTCGTATCAATTAGGAACTTTATTGTCGTGGGGGTGGCTGAATGCTATATCCGTCGATTTGATTTATCCTGCTTGCTCCGTGACCTACTCATTTTTCACGTCGTTCGCACTACCCAATAAAAGAACGCTATTAGTCTAACAAATGGGACATTTCATCGTCGTTTTCACCGTACATTTTGCACAACTTTGAACCGATTCCATTTCGCCTTCCATTATTCTTTTATTTCTTATTATCTTATCGCGAGTGCGTGAATATTTTCGAAAATTTTGAAGGACGCGAAACTTTAGTGCGGTCATATAAAGAGGTTCTTTTATCGCACTTCACAGGCGACCAGGACAAGTGTTATCTCGACGTTATCATCACAGAGATTGCCTTTGGTCCCACGGTGCTTGTAAAAGTAGTGTTTTGCGTTCTCGTGACGTTTCCCTTTTCACCCCAGTTCGTTCCCAAATTCCCGTTTCATTGTGTAATGTTTGCATTGCAGTCTGCGTTTCCCATTACACGTAAGCAGGAACGACCAAGTTACATATTACTTAATTTACTGTCTGAAAGAACATTACGATTTTCAACCTTTTTCAGAAAAATCGCTTTCAATTGAGACAGGGTTAAAAAATCTTTCAGAAATCCATTATTGTTCCCCTACGAATTCACGAGTCGAGGGCTTTGTACGGTGGTTTTTTTTTATCACGCAAAACAAGCGAGTAACAAATCGTTGCGTGCTCAAGTGCGCAAAACATTTGACAAAGGATCGTGGCATTTGGTGCGCGTTTTTGGAAAACCTCTTCTACGGCGAGTCGTTCATTCGCGGGCGATCTAGTGGAAAACACGCGGCGAATGTGCACTGCACTCAAGGGCGGCTTTGCTCGAATCGCCAGACTTCGCCGTACTTTTGTGACTCTCTGAAACAATCATCCGATTCCACTTGTTGGCCAATTTTTTCTGTCCCCGCCAGAAAAGCCTCGGATCAATTTTACCCCGATCGAAACACCGACGAATCGAAACGCGGTGATTACGAGGTTTTTTTTATTTATTTTCATTCGAAATCCGGATGTTTACGCGTGAATAATATTGACGAGTGAAAACCCGATCGAGAGTATCGGAAGTTCGGAGTATTTTATTCCGGGGCGCGCGTTGCGGAGTCAATGGAACAATCGGCAAACAAAAAGTGCGAGGAAATAATGTTGTTGAATCAAGAAAACGTTCGTGGCATATTTTTCGAGCAATTATTTGTACTCGGTATCAGTGCTTGAAGTGGATACATACGAGACTGTAAATACGTATAGCAGTTGGTGGATTCAGGGTTGTAGCCTCGTGACACTGAAAATGAACTCGTGAGTGAGAGCGGTCTTATTCCCGCTTAATGCTAAGGGTGACGAAGTTATTGGCAAGAGTGACGATCGAGAGAAAGAGAGGCTCGAGCGAGGGCAGGCGGGAAATGAGGAAAGAGAGACAGGTGAATGAATAAGCAAAGAGAGACGGATGGAAAAGCTCGCGGAGCGAAGGGAAAGAGAGAGCGAAATAGAAAGAGACGCGCTTTCAGGATAGTCTTTGCCAAACACCAATATTTGCGACCGCCCTGTTGGTACCTCTGCTCGGATCAACCCTCAGCCGATTCAACCGCAACCACCTACGCCTTGTAGCCCTTTGCCTCGGCTAAAAAGTGTGATGTCTTTAATTATTATAGACCACATACTCCACGACTGTCGTCAAACAACCTGCTCTTGCTCTCGTTTTTTTTCTCTTTAGTCGTTGCCAAAGCCGTTTGTGTTTCCGCGTACAAATGCGGACGATCCCGGGCTTGATTAACACTTCACTCCTTTGAGAATAAGTTCACCGAAAAACCACACCGAAGTTTGCGAAGTTGTTAACCTTTATTGATCAATTGCAAATTTTGTGAATGATTCTTAAATATTGTTTCTTTTTTTAATGGTACCTATAGTTATTATCACATAATATTATCAGCAGGCGATTTTGTTATCGTAATAGATTTATATGTTCTTAAATTACGGGAACGTAATTTTGAAACCATTTTTGTTGTATTTGTTCACGTTTTCACGACTGCAGAATATAAATCCAAAAAAATTATACATGTTTGTACAACTTTGAAAAAAATATCAGCCCTCAATCGTGAAAAAAAAAATTTAACGGGATTTGAAAATGGATAAGTTCAGTTGAAAATATGGAAAGAAAAAGAGGGAAATTAATGGAACGAGGTCGCGGCGACGATCTCTCGAAGAATGCAGCCTCTACGAACAATTTCAATATTTGCAGAAATTGTCTGAGATTGCGTCGTTCGATCTTACTTTCGCGCATTATTATCGCCGAGGGAAAAAATATTTTTCCCGCTATTCCCTTTTTTCTGCAATACTCCCAATAAATAACGTTTACATGATCCTTTTTTCGACAATGGTGGAATTTTTTTCCGACTGTGATTCCCTTTTATTAGCTTGCGAAGCGTTTTGACAAAAGAGCCAATGGGATCTTTTCTCTTTGACGAAAATAACGAGCAAGGGTGAAACGCTGCGGGTCGCGATCGACCGCGTAAAATAGACCATCGACATCCACAACATCCGCAGCTTTGAGCGTGTTACATTACCGGACGTGGACGGCCGCACGGCTGGTTGGTAGTACATCGTCAATATGTCCGGGTTTGAACGCACACAGAGCGACGAACACTGCGGCCGCTGTACACGCAGGATTAATGAGAAAGTAGAACTTGTTGGGAATTGGATACTTCTCGTAACAGAACTTTTTTCATACGACACGGTTTTTCATTCGCTGGAGCGTTTTGCGCTTTCGCTGTAAAAGAAGCATCGTCGATTTTCATATCGAACAATTTTCATTCGCAGCGAAAAGCTTGATATTCACGAGACCCATTTCTTTCAGAAAAATGGGCCACGAAGCAGAAATAAAATTCGAAAAGAAGTTATAAAAAATCCAACATTTACAGGAATTCATTTAAATTAATTTCATTCTTAATAAATTTTTCAAATATTCATTGCAGCGAAGAAATCCCTGTTAAATCCTCGCATTCGAGAAAACCGGAAAACTGAAAAAAGCAAGTTGGAGTAACGAGTGCAGAAAAGAGCAGTGCATGATTTTCGAGAGGATGAAAAATGTAACGTACAAACGTAAATGCAATTTGAGGAAAATTTCATTAAAATCGAGCTTGCGAAGGCGCATTTTAATTGAAACGTCGACGAGCGTGCGCAAATTTCTGCGCCGAAAATGCATTAATTATCTGAATGTGTTGCCACGGGCGGTGCCGTACACGTCACGGTGGATACAAGCGAATATTTTAATCTACTTAAAAAGCCATTCGTTTCAGTGTAATTATCAGGGATGAAATTAAAACGTTGCCATTGCCGTCGCGCGTGTTTGTATTTTGCGGTCGTATTCGCCCCGTGTTTGTCTGCAAATCTAACTAATCTAAATCGCGATGCAACGGGATTACGATACGCGGATGCGCTCACGTACGTTTTATATGTATATTTATACACATTTATACGTCCATTACGGATGTACGTAAAAATACGTGTCGCGCGTTTCTGTTTGTGTATTTGTGTACGCAACTCTTTTGTGCCTCGCCCACATTGAAATGCCGCCACTGCCATTTCTCTTTACACTCCGCTTCCATTAATAGTGAAGGGCCTAATGAATTCGGACTAATGAAACGACTTTTATGTGTGCGTGTATGTGCGATACTCGATAGTTTTCTTTTTCGTTCTATCGCTCTCAATCCAATCGCAAGATATTTTCAAACAATGTTCAACAGTAGAATGAACACACTTTTTGAGTATATTATTATACATTTTCATTTAAAAATTATGAAATCAAGATGAGATTCTTGAATGAACGAATTGATAAATGAGTAATGAAGAACTTGACGGTTCCATAAATAAAAATGTATGGAGAAACAAAAAATGCAACTGGAAATTGGAAGAAATATGATTGTGATTCAATGAAATGTCTATCGAAATTTCATTCGATTGTAATTTGTTTCACCACCAATGAAAATTCGGATAAAATTCGATTACAACTGTCATGAAATTTGAATGAAAAATGTCAACAAATATTATAGTTGGCTATAATTTGATGAATATTCAATTCAAATGTGATCGAACGGAGCCCAGTAATATTGGCAAATTTAAGTGGAATCATTTTCGAATTTCATACGAATTTCAATATTGAATATTTATCAAATGATAACTGAATAACAAATGTCAATAAAACTGAAATGATTTTTCATTCAAATGCAATTCGAACCTTGATACTACATCGATATTTGTTCACGTTCATTTATTTACTAGTAAAAATGTTTTTCTTGACTCTCCTATTATCAATCAATGCAGCTTTTAAACAATACTTTTAGCAATAAAGTAAACTTTCTAGGTCTTTGTACCACCATTTTATTAATTTGGACAAATTCTCAATTACCTCGGTTTAATTTAACAGTTGAAAATCAAAATACGCGTCGGAAAATTATAAACTCAAAATTGGAGCAATAAGCTAATTTTCACTTAGATATGAATATTTCTCAACAAAAAATTTCATTGTTGACACAAATTCCCCCACGAATGAAAATCCCTCCCCTTTCATTCTTCAAATGAAGATGTCGAGAGCGCAAATTCAAGCCGGAAATTTTTCCCCCGAAGACGCGGACACGATAAAACGACAGTCCCTTTATCGAAACAAGACCCCAGATGAGCCTCGGAACAAGGGGTACTGAGAGCAAGAGGGCGTTTCGCGACAGACGGGATGCAATTCGTGTAAACAAAAGCTCCACCTTCTTGGGAAGGATTCGCGTGGGTGGACAACGCGTAGATGCGAACATATATGCGGAAGGATACGTGTTTGGGTGAGGTGCTTATTGGGTCTATGGGGAAGCTGTGGCGCGCAGAAACAACCCTCTAGTCAAACATCGCTGCGTCAATCAGTACCAGTCACTCGGACCGTAGGGCATAGAGAGATATTGGCCAAATTTGCATTCGCGCCGAAAAAACTCGCCGAGTTGGACGCGATTCGCTTCCACTTCCGCTCGCTGTCCAAAATGTGTATCCTTTACCGAACAAGCTTTCGTTTCGAGTCCCCTGAAATTTTTAAAGACAGGTAAAATTCGCTTTCCGTGTTTTTAAACGCTGATAGTCAAGTTAAATTGGACAAGTGATCGTTCAACTCGGCCAAACAAAACAGCCCCAAGTGGCGACTGGATTTTCACGGTATAAACGAGGCGAAGCCGGTTTTGCATAGTATTAGTACCGGTATTATTGTAAGTCCACGTTCGCACGTTCGTAATTTTCACCCTCGCCGAGCGGGCTCGACCTACCCCATTCAAAAGATCGCATACAGAATTAATTTAATTCGCCCGTAATCTTGTTCTGGCTAAAAAACTTTCCGCTTTCATTTATACAGTCATCAACCGCGGGGATTTTTCGGAAATACGAAATCCGTATAAAGTTTTATTACGAAAGCTTCATTGTAGGCTGAACTTTGGTGGTGGCGAGGCGGCGTATTGTCTCAGTGACTCAGTATTTGTACAAGAGCCCTACAGTAAATGCGAGGTCCTTACGTCCTTATAACGCATCTAGCTCTTCTGGGGCCGGGGTATCAAAAGCGCGCCACCACTCCGGAGTTTCGCCCTCGCTTATTCTTCCTCGAACGACATGCAATAAATTTAGCACAATGAAAAAGTGCCCATTCACATTATTTCCAGCGGAAATTACTTCTTTAAAAATATACTATTTTTTCGAGCGATTCACTCGGATCCGCAAGGTTTTTTCATGAAAAATTGACGTCTTGGCGTGCAGGAAAACGCGCGTATGCAAAGTCACGAACACGAAAGCAGCACAGCGTTGACGTGGGATATTTGGAATGTGTAGAGGCGGAACAGAGAGACGGGGTGTTGTATCCAGGGAGGAGTGATTGTAATATTATAGAGAGCGGCTAAAGGCGGACGTAATTTCCTGCCCGTCTGACAACGTTGTAGACATGTTTGCGAATCGTGCACATCGCACACATCGTGCCCGGAGCTTGCGTTCCACGACAATGCGCTGCCACAGCCAAGAGTCTAGTTCTCGCGGATCATCCGTCAAGCAGCGTCTACCGCATATAACCTCGGGCGCTTCAGGAAAATTCGCTGGAAACTTTGGAAGCTCCTGAAATTAATAAAAATGATGTTCGGGTTTGGGTTACGGTTTTTATGAGTGTTTCGGTTTCTGCTGTGTTCTCAGAAACTTCTCCGGGTTTCAGTATGGTTCGATCCTTGAAAAATACAATTATAATTATAACTAAACTGGTATAAAATTACGAAATTTGGCTGCGACAATTGAAATTCATAAAAACTTGAGATTATTACATACTTTAAATTACAAAAATGACCATTCGATCTCATTCATATGGAGAAAAATCCAACACACGTACGTTATTATGACGGTCATGAAATTTGTGTGACACTAAATTCATTCTCCATCACCAGCGGTGACATTTGTCAATGCACTCGTCAAAATGCACTCGTGGCCCCGCTTTTAGAGCGTGCTCTCGATAGATTACGTTTTCAAATCGTCGAATATTTGGCATAAGGCTCATCCAAACATCTCCGACGGCCTAAGGAAACACATTTGCCTGCGGGCAAATACACGAGGCATCTTGGCAGCAGCGTCGGAGTAAAGTGGAACACAGAATGTGTCTGGGACTGTTTGCGTCGTTGGACAATGTTCCTTTTGAAGACGAGCCGTACAGAGACACAAGTTACTTTTATACGCCTTTTTATTCTGGTTCCATCCATTGTACTTCGCTCTCTTTTTTTCTCCCTCCCCCTCCCCCCCTGCCACTTGTACAATTTTTCTCCCGTTTCGAAGTGAATCGAGAAAGGACACGAGCTCATAATAGAAATCTTTACGAAAGTATTTGGGCATAGTGAATATTTTGTATGCATTCGCAAGGGCATATAAACACGAACAGATGTCATATTGAGAACGTTTTTCGATGTAAAATAATCGACTTTTTATTATTTCGCTTCGCTGCATTTGATGAAAATTGATTTTCATATTGAAAAATCTTCCGCGAGACTCGAAAAACAAACAGGCTGTATCGAATTTCCATCGCTGCATCCCTTGAGCCTTTATTCGACATTCAAAGCCCGAGGTTATGAGATTTTATGAGATTGAAAGCTGTTTACTGCTCGCTTGGGTTTCGATTTGATCCTTCTCAAGAGAATTAACTTTCTGTAATTTGTTACTCGTCAATCGCGTTTATTAATGCGAAAAGGATTTTATTGGAACGTTGCGCGTTTTATAAACAAAATCGATAAAGCAATTTCGTGCGTCGAAAAATCATTCTTTTCTTCGTTTTCCGATTTCTACGAGTAATTGAACAGGGCAGTAATAGGGTCATGTTTATATGTATTCAGTTTCCCGAACAATGCGATATTTAATCCCGACACACATTTATTTCACCGACACGAATCCACTGCCCATTACAGGAAAACAAAGATTGACGATGCCAGTTTACACGACTCTGGTTTGCAAACAGAATCCGCGAGAGCGATTACAATGGACGTTTCCGATTTCGCGCGACTCTCGAAAATGGAAAAGTCGGGGAAAAAGAGGGCCTTGATTTTTTGCATTTACGCGGTGGGAGAAAATCCCAATGTGATTGGAACTGTTCTAAACAACAGGCTTTTTAGGACGAGTAATTCTTTGGAGCTGGTCTTTTTTACGTTCTCGATTAGCTTTGCGGTTGCGGTAAAAACTTTTTTGTATTTACATTGCGGTATTTACGAGAAGCGTGAAACTACGAATTACACGTTTTGAACCATTAATCAAGAATGGAATACACGTTGTTTAAAGCCGGAACATTTTTCTCTTTATTTGTAATTCAAAAATGTGTGTTCCGTAGCAAATTAATGTTAAGATATTTTCGACTCAAGGAACAAAAGTGAGAGAAATGCTCTTTTCATTTCATCCGCATTCATTTGTATGGATCGTAGTTGAAAATCAGAAAAATATGGATAGAAATCCAAAATTATTGTGGATACATTATAAATTGATGAACGAATACATTTATCAATAAACAAATTGAAACGAAAATATAAATTCAAAGACCTATATCAATGCACTGAAGTTTAAAAAAAAATTATTTCGAATTTTTTAAATATCGATCAAATATGAGTTGAATTGGAATAAATTTTCATTCAAATTCAATTTACACCTTAATTTTTTCACAATTAAAAAAAATTCCGTGACTATTGTAAAATGGCAAAGTGCAAAAATAATATACAAAATAATTTAAACCGATTAACTGAATTTTAATCGGTTCAAAATGTGTCAATTTTTTAGGCAAAACAACGTAACGTCAAAGCACAGAAAACAATTAGTTAAGGTCAAATTAATCAGACCATTATAATAAAATTGAATAATTTATACGAAAATGTGTACATTTTATCTCGGGCATCAATCAAACCTGCGATATTTACACACCTGATTGTAAAATAAGTTTTGAAAATAAAAATTGTACGGTCTGAAAGCCGCGGAGGATGCATAATTAGACGAATTATCATATCAATAACGTTCCCTGTTACGACACTTTCAAATATACCACGCAACAATAGTCTTCATAATGCATCGACTCGACAGGCAAATTTGAATAAATTCAACACGCTGGTTCCTAGCACGACACAAAAATGTAGTCCAAAGCACGAACGAGGCGCAAATTTATTAGACCATCTAACTTTTTCCCGCTCTTTCGTATCTCTCTCACGATTTTTTTCCTATGTAATGTTATCTCGCACTTTGTCCATTTTTTCGACCGCGTTCCTTTTGTGCCTTTCCCACTTTTACACAGATCTTCGTTACCGTGAAACGGGCCGACTTTGGCTTGTTCCGTTCGTCCCGTGGATGTTATGTGGGTCGTTCCGTCTCATCTCGTCCCGTAGCAAGCCGAGCGAGTCTGACTTGCGTCAATATTTGACTCAAACACGTTAAAACAATACCCGGCTTCGCGCATATAACCGAGAGTCGTTCAAACGAGCTTCCCAGAATTTTATCTCGCGTCGGAAAACGCCTAACGACTTCCCGCGCGGAACATTTTACGTATCCCACGAGATGAAAACCATCCCTTGGCGAACTTTTATAATCTCCTCGTGATTCTTCGCTATTGACGTTGGAAGTGAAGAGTAAAAAGGTCGACGGGCAAAAATTACTTTCGATTAGTTGGACTTTGATACTTGGGACTTTAATAATTGCACGTTTAAAAAAATTTAATGTACTTTATGTCTCGGGAAGTTTGACCAGATTTTTAAACGAATCTACATAAATGTGTGAACAATTGTTTAAAATAACGTAAAACTCTGGACTTTGTATGATAAATAAACATTTGTATTGCAATTTAATACAAGATTTCACTCTTGGTCCAACTTCCCATCGATTTTTAGAGGAAAGAAGTTTCCAGGATGAAGAGGTTGACTTTCCTTCCTCAAATCACAGGTGTAAGTTCATCGAGTGACCTTTTTGAATGGACCGTTGCTCCATCAACGACAGGAAGTCTCCGTGGAAAGAATGTCCGGGCCCGGAGTCCGAGCGTCCATTCAAAATCGGTCGGCACCTTTTCCCATTTTTGTCCTCTCTCTTGAATCATTTCTTGCCCATCACACGCTATTAGGCACCGCTGGTCGAAGCGTTTCACATCTCTGAATAGCCGTGTAACGTATTGCAAACACATTTTACCGGTTACCTCTACCCCGCCTTGTAAATGGGGCAACGATTCCGGCCGGTGGGACATTGTGCTCGATGCTTGGACATGTGTTCCGCCCTGGTCACGCCCTTTGTTACCATTTTCTATGCAAGTTTGCCCGTTCGAAATGTTATCTTAGCACTCGCGACTCGTCTTCGATTTTTTGCGTTATGACACGCGTTGCTCTTCAAATATGTTTGGCCTCCACTTTGTAGATGTTTGTTCTCTCGTAGTGTGTTTTGATTTTTGATCGATGCAATGGATAACAAATATTTGAACGCATTTTAATGAGCATTTCTAAATATTGCTCATGATTGCAAATAATTCACGATCGCGCCTTTCTTTCAGCTAATGAAACCGAAACCGCTATTTTAGAAAAGGAAAAGAAGAAAAACAAAACCGGTTCAAATCGCTTTTCATTAAACCCATTTTCATAAAACCCAAACGTTATTTTCTTACGGTTTCATTCCTTGGTCATTTTTTAGGCTTTTTTTACGTAAGCGGCTGAAAAACAACGAGTCATATAAAATATGTTTTCCCTCTCCCGAAACACGCCCCGACAATACGTTTCACATTAAATTCATTGAAGAATCGAGGTCGAAAATTGCTTGTTAGAGACGCTGAATGCGTCGGGCGTTCTCTTTTCGGTGGGGTGCTTTAAATAGCGACACCACATGACAAATCGCTCATAAAACTCCCATAGAAAAGATTTCACAGGCTTATCCCGTAAACTATTATTTTGGATTAAACGATGTCCTTACAAAACCCCGTCGCATGACATTTCGGTGCAGTCATTTGACGCGTATTTATCATACGAAAATTGCACTCGCGTCACGTAATCTAAGCTAAAAATTACAAACGTTTCGTTTGTCGCTACAAAGTACAAAATTCCGCCTCGAGCGTCGTCTTAAAAAATGTCCAAGACAGGTGTAAAGTGCCTTTCTCACGATCGATCACTATCAATTCCGGCGCAGAGCACGCCCACATTTTCCGCTCGAAATATCCATATTCGTTAAAGCGTAGCTTCATTTCGCCCGGCAAAAGACTGAAACGATAGTTACGAGCCCATTGAAGCTCGTGTCAAAAGAAATTTCGGAAAAGGTACAACACGGATTTCATGCCAATTCAACGCCGTCCAATGGGCACAATGGAGGTTCCACATCCGAACATTTGACTTTCGTCGGGTCATAGCAGCTTCCGTGAATGTCGGATATTTTTCCGCTGTCAGTCGGGACATTGCCGTACCCTGGGAATTGCGTCGTTCCGGCTTTGTGCTAAATAGCGCATTATTACACGCAAATTACGACCATAAGTAGTGGATTTATTGCCTCGTAAACTGCGTCCGCGGAGAAAATGAAACGTTTGTTTTCAAGGCGTGTCAGAAAAGATATCTAATTTACATTCGGATTAATCAAGTTAATTAAAACTTATAAACGTCCTGCATGCAAAATAACGACTTAAAAGATAAGAACAACTTTGAATACAAGAAAGGCAAGTTCTCAGCGATAACAAGGGTCTTGAACGCTGCAGTTTGCTTAAAAGCAACGCCCTAAATTTGGGAGTACTTTCTAAGACGCTAATCCTCGGGAATCAAGCCGCAGAGGAAAAGCGAGGGAGAAAACCCGGCCTCTGGCACAAAGTGAATCAGTATCGTCAGCTTCCGCTTCGGGCGCGCATTTGGACGCTCGATAGATTTCTCAGCAATGAATCGATACACGTGTACTTGATTTGTTGCGCATTCCTTGACGGGCTTTTCTGCTACCGACCGATAATCCAATATACATCCGCCCAAATCGAGCAATTGGTGCGTTTGGAAGTTGAAAGGTTGAAGAAGGCCGCGAAAGGGCGAAAAGGGACCGCTGGCCTCGGGTCATGGATCGGCTTAGCGCTGATTTAAGCCAATCGACAAATAGGCTACCACCAAAACCGAGTCTCCGCGCTGATCTCGTTACTTCTTACAAGTTCAATGTTGCGTTTCTACGATGCTACCGTACACCGCTATTCAACGGCGCCATCTTGCAATTTTTCTTTCTTTTCATTCTTTCGTCGTTTAGTTCGTTCCAATAAATCTTTATTTTATACTAGTTTTTCTCAGTATTCATGTGTATCTATCATCATTCCCGGGGGAAAAAATTAATAGATCTCATCAGATCTAGGGCTTAATTTTAGTGATGTAAAGATGACGCGTGACGTGTCAAATGACCGTCACATGACCGTCATGTCATGTCATGTGACAAGTCAATTTGCGACAATGATAGTGTAACATGACAAAAAAATCCGTGACATGTCACAT
>JABFQM010000934.1:0-26488 GCA_022816865.1 Zelostemma sp. ZL-2020
TTAATGTATTTTACATGAAAAGAAATTCGAGTAATATCATCATAAACTTTATTCACATAAATACATTAGTACAAAACGGACTAGTTGTTTGTTGCTAAATATAGAAAAATATAATAGATATGTCTACCCCGAAGCATAATTACTAATCCTTGAATTACCGAAGAATTAATTCCGACAGGCGCGAAATTTCCGCTGTACCCTCATGTACATTAGTCCTCGCGATCCCATATTTACAATGAATTATTGCTAATAGGAACATTCTTTGTACAAGAGAGCGGCATTTTTTTCTGTTGATACATTTAAAACCGAGGACAAAGCTGTTGAAAATGAGTCATACATTCATCAACCGTCGGAAATTTACGGAACGTATGTTTCGGAGCCCCCGAGTAGTTTTCGGAGCCCTTGTTATCGTCACACTTACACGATTTCACGCCGAGCGGCTCCTCTGAAGACGCGCGAAACAGTCGAGAAATCGGCGCTTTTCAAAAGCTAATGAACGCGTAAGCAGGTATCCGTTGGACTCCAAGGGAAACTTTCACTTTTTCCGAATTCGTTGCGCCGCTTTGAATGCTGCTTACGCGTTAAAATGCTCAATCCAACAGATGGTTTCGACTGTAAAAACTTACAAAAAAGAAACAACTTTTCCGCGCATGAACGGTGACATCCGAATCAAGATTTGTGCATTCAAATCTATTTCGATTACTCAAACATCACTCAATCGGCACAGTTTCGAATCGAACGAGCGTCGATTTCGATCGCGATCGTTTGCACTCTTCGATGAATCGAGTTCTTGTTTGAATATCAAGAAACCACTGGATTAGAAAAATAAAACCCCGCAATTTGAAGAAACCGTGTTTCTTGCGCGTTATGTTTTCAGCCATCTTGTTTCCTATGGAACGGTACAGCTGCGCGTCGATCCTCACCCCACCATTCATCCCCCAAGCTAACCGCCCCAAATGGTTCTTTTTCTCGCCTTATGTTTGCGTACCGGTTATTAGTTTCGACAGCGGGTTAAATTTTTTGTAATTTGTTGTCTTTTCAACGTCCAGGCAATTTGTAAAAGCAACAAACTTTACTTGTAATCTTATCTTACATTGCACTAAATAAAATAAATTTCATCCCTCCGGGAAAATACTACATTAAATAATAATTAAACGTCATCATCGAGCATGCAATTCCCAATTAAAACATTACACGTAATGAGCCTCAAATAGAAAGTTTAGAGCGTTTCGTATTTTTACGATTACGATCATTACGGGATAGACTAGTTAACGAACGTAATGAAGATCGGTGTATTCTTATCGTTATCGTCGCGCTCAATTTCCATTCATATTTAACCGAGTCTGATACGACGTAATTCGAGTACGAATAAAAGAAATACAAAGAAAAGTAAGTACAAATTGTCGATAATCGAGGAAGAATGGAAGCGAGTACCATTTCGAGCGTCAAAATATTTTCGCGATGACGTTGCGCGAGCCGAAGCGACAGGAAACCCCGACAGAATTCGAGCCTCCGATACCTGGCGTGGGCCCAAGGACAGTTAGGCTCGGCCATTAATCACGGCGCTCGCGCATGCTCAGCTGTCTCGGTTTTGTTCAGGACCCATGAAGTTCCAATTTGTTCGAAGCCAGGAGATTGTAGCCCCGGTGCTCCGCGTAACCTTGGCCAGGGTGGTACGCGGAAAGTTGCTGGTGGTAATTCAGGTAAGCCGCGTGAAGATGCTGCTGTTGCTGTTGCTGATGTTGATGCTGCTGATGATGAATGGGAGATTGCTGCGGCATCAGCGTCGTCGCCGCGGCTGGCATCGCCGGGGATTCAATGGGGTTTTTTTGGAGGGCGACTTCGTCACTCGCCCCGTCTGGCCCGGAGTACTTGACGTCCTTTTTCGCCTTCATGCGCCGGTTCTGGAACCAAATTTTTATCTGGCGCTCCGAGAGATAAAGAGTCTGCGCGATCTCGAGGCGGCGTCTTCGCGTGAGGTAACGATTGTAGTAGAATTCCTTCTCCAGCTCGAGGGTTTGAAAGCGGGTGTAAGTTTGCCGGGTGCGCTTCTGATTTCCGCTGTTCGATATGGCTGCAAGAAATTTTATCGATTGTAAAATTGATTCTTTCACGGGATGAAAACTTCGCCCTTTGAAGGAACGAGGGTTCAAAATTCTTAATAAGGATGCAATAAATCGAACCGGAAAATTTGGTCTATCCGTAGAGGACCCGTTCCGGTTTTAAAGAATTCAGCGAATCCTGGAAGCCTCGGGCCCCTTTCCTTTGTTCTTTTATTGCACCATTAGAAGGACGTTTGAAGGAAACATCTCAGGGCTGAGGTATTTATGGTACAGTTCTCAAATCTTCAAGTAGTACGAGAGGAATTTATTCTTCTTCGAGGAAAAACATTTGAATTTCAAATCTTCTGACTTGTTTATTTGAGATAATTAAATAATCTATTTGTTGGGAAGAAAAATGTGGTTAAAATACTGACAATTAACGCGATTGGATTTCATCCAGGGATAATCGACCTGCTGCTGCGTTTGCTCGTCCAAGTACTCGCAACCGTCAGTGGGAGTTGTTTTTCCGCTATTATTATCATCGTTGTAAGCACTGTACCCCGGATGCATCGTGTCAAAAGTCCCCGAAGGCGAGACGGAAGCCGTGGGAATTCCGATCTGCGCCTGCGCCTGCGCGCCGTAAGTTTGATAACCGTACCCCGATCTCGCGTCCGGCATCGTCTGATGGCTTCGAAAATACCGCTCCTTTGAGTTCTGCGAGTTCTGCGAATCCGTAGTCATGGCGCCGATCGGCGAAGTGCGATCGGAACTCGAATTCGGGCTGTAAGGTCCCGCCTGATTAATCAAACTCGGGACTTTCGCATGACTCTCGGCCTCTTTTCTGCGTCTCAGCAACCCCTCCAAAATACTCGAACTCACGCTCTCCTCGGCCTTCGCCTTCTGCTCGAAACTCGGATGATGTTGAAAGTGCGATTGCTGCGGATTTTGGTACCCTTGATAAAGATGCTGGGAGTCCATGGAAGCCTGATAAGACCAATATCCCCCATCGTTCGAAAAGTACGTCGAACTCGTCATTGTCGAAACTTCGATCGTCGCACTTGCACCGCGATTAGACCGAGAAACGCGCGTATTTTCACTGTTTTACAGGGGCGAGTTCATTTTCCGACAGCGCCTCAACGGAAAGTGTCATCGACTTTGAGTCCGGCTCGGTTCTGGACGAACAGACGTGCCTTCGGCAGCGCAGCACCGAGGTACAATGAAGCGAAATGATTTGTGTCCCCGTGACGATTTTGAGCCCTAGGTCCGACGGGGGTTAGCGCGTGCCAATGGGCCTTCGAAAACTTTCACCGGTTTATTGCACTTCGAAGGACCGAGAGTAGGTGGAGTGGGGATTTTGTTACCCCTGACTTTGGTACCTCCCTGGCCCGTGGAACAGGGGTGCCTTATCTCAGCTGCTCTTTGATATACAGAAAAGCCACCCCCGATCACAGGAAAAACCCCTCCCACTATTAATGCTATTGACACAAAACCCATATTGGGCACCCCCCCGACCTCGCACAATGACGGCTTGCCATGTGTGCAACCCCGTTTTCACGCTGTACTCCACGCTGTATCGCTTCTGTTCAGGCCTGACCAATGCCGAGATTCATGACCCTGATATGGATATCTTTATCTATTTACTCCGCACTCGGTATTATATTTCAATTTTAAACGCGATACTCTGCATGTTTTCCAAATTTCCCGGATTGTTTGCACCCGGAGCCGGGACTGTTTTGATCACTCGAAAGCTTTTGATCGTTGAAATTTTGGTAAAATGGAATCTCGATTCGAGGACACTCGAAGGTGTTCAAGGGCGGGTAATCTTCGGAGTGACATCTTTTTCCTAGGGCCCGGTCGATTAATCAAACTCGTGAACTCCCTTGGCCATACACGCGCATTTAGCACGTCCGGCGTCTTCGTATTTTCATTCATTCCACTTTCCAAACACTCTGCAAGGGGAAGAAATGTTCCTTTGTCTGGATTACTTTGCGTGCTCGCCCCGAAGCGCGCTTTAATTGTTAACCCCGTATCTGGACTCCGAGTCATTTATCCACTCGCAGATTCCATCTTCTCGGTGGGTAAATTGATTTACAAAAACGTTAAAGTTTTTCCGGGATACCTTGTAATGATTCGATGGATGTTTCGTGCTGGAATAATAATCTCAAATAGACGCGGAAATAATGGTAAGGGAGCGTTCATGAAGTGAAATGCTTTTCGAGAGAAGTCATGATTAATGAATTTTTTCCTTTTCCTCGTTGGGAATACGCGTTCGCATGCGAGCTCCGCCAAGAGCCACGACGATCACACGCATAGGCGCACGCTACCTACAGTCGAATCGTCGATAATAAATAATAATCCACGTGGGGAGAGCGGCGACAACGAGGGGGACGTCCGGAGGGCGCATCGGCAGCCGTAAATGATTTCGGCTACTGATTTCGTTTCCTCGTTATTATTTTCCTTCTCCGACCCGTGAAAGATATCGGTTAGCCAAAAACTGTCGTTTTTTTAACAGCAAAAAGTACTTTCGCCCAAAGAGCTCGGCGACAGAAGAATATTAATTTAAAAAAATATCAAAAGGAACATTGTTAATTTTGTTTGGGGATTCCATGATGCGCGTTTGGAGCAACGGGAAATAATTTTCACGAAAAAGAAAGAGCATCAGACGGGCCGCGTTTCTGTACCCGACGACAGGGGCCGTGACTTATTGCTCTTCAGGTAAGGCCCCGGTCGTGAAACTCAGTTAAATTATAGAAACAACTACGGACACGCGCGGGCACGCGCCCCTCATGTTTTTACGGCGATTTTGATATTTTACCTGCCTTTCAAGGACAAACAAAATGATTGACGCCGTTGTGCGAGGTCTGGAGCCGCAGCAAGGGAAAACCGGCCCTGAAATGAGCCATTAGGAATGTCTCTTCCTCCGTCGCGACAATGAGCCATAAAACTTTCTCCGTGAGGAAGAACCGTCGACGAATGTCGCGTCCCCGTCGATTTCGTCTGTGACCATTTGCCGCTGGCGACAACTTATTCGCCTTCGCCACTTTTCCCGTGACAAAACGATTCGTTAACGTCGTTTTTAAAACGAAACTATCAACATTTAGACGCGAACGAGCGATCGGCGCTTTTTTTCCTCACTTGGAATTTTACGACGTTTCGAGTCTGTTTGATTCAGCCGATTTTCACGAAGAAAATTTGACAAAGGAAACGTTAACGCGGCGGGTCAACGAAATCGGGGCTCCTCGTTGCGTGAAATGGTACGCGTCTCGAGAATCGACATATGCGACCTCGTCGCCGTGTCCCCCCGCGTCGCCGTTCTCAAAGGGAAACAGAGGCAAAAGGGAGTTCGAAGGGAGGCGGCGTTTGCAACCATTTGGGAAAATTGGGAATATCGAGATCAGCAGACGGCTCGGTCGCTATTATGGCGCGATTGATTTATATTTTGTTTGCGGTGCGCAGTTTGCAGCGACATACTGCGACTCCGATGTACCAATCTATTAAAACCAAACGCCCATTTATCGCTCGACGATTGTTCGAATAACCGTGACTTTTTAATGAGTTTCCTCGCATAGATAACCATGTCTTTAAACGTCAAAACGCGGCACTTCCGTACTTGAAAAAAAATTCTCTTAGTTCATAAAAATGTTTTGCTAGATCAACAAAATTTCGTTATTTCAACAAACAAATCAGGACTAATACATGGAATTCAATAATCATCAAATGTAGGAATCAATCATCACTTAGAATTAAAGTATGAAGTGAAAATGGAAGAATGAATGTAAATTAATCAGTCTTTTCGTCGCTCATGATTCTTATCTTAGTTTTAAGACACGGAAATAACGAAAGAATTAAAAATTTGAAAAAGAGCGGAGCACAAAGAACGACACATTCGCGGGCGGTCGTAAGGGCGGAGCGCAAAAAGTGCTGACTCATCTTTCGGGGGCAGTCTCGCCTCATGGAAAGTGTCCGGGCCGTTCGAATGAGACCGCGTGACACGCCGGTGACGTATCTCGCATATCGAGCCCGATCCCTGAATGCCCAAGCATGTGCCGCGCGTACCTTCCCCGGTACGGTATGTGTCAATCCTTTTTTTACCACCCGACGAGCATCGATGCCGTTCCAAGCTTCGTTACGTCAACTTTTCCATCGAGCAAGTTTTTTAATTACCAGGCAGATGGGAACCGAGAAATCGGGATTGCACGCTTTTTTTTTCATATTTTCGTGCCTTGTTCAATTTGTAACGTGTAAAGTCGGTTGTCCAAATATGGTCCCGGAGGTCTCCAACGTGGCCAAAAAAAATCCTAAACGAAGAGCGACGCCGGAGAAGATTCCTTTGGGATTAAGATGACTGATTCTTAAAATTTTTGGAAAATTTCGAGGAGGAGGAGCACTTGGAAGTTTCGAATCGAAGGATCCCTTTCCAAACAAAGGATTAGGCCCTTGCGCTTTTGGCATGATTCTTGTCAGTACAACAGATTACTGCAAAGTCCCCGGGGACCGAAGATATTAACCCTTTCACTGTCAGCGTCAACACAAATTAGCCGAAGATTAACCCTTTCGCGGCCTCTTCAAAAGCTTTAAAAATGACGATGTTTCGACGCAGAATTTGGCGCTGCTACCGAATAAATAAAATAAGAGCCGAAAGCCATTTATAAAAATTTCAATGTCGGCGAGATAACCGAATGTAATGATGGTTTTCGTGTCGTAAAATGCAGGGGCTAATGGAAGATTCATTGTGAATGCGAGCCGGCGAAGCGCCAGGATGTCGACGACGCGTTCCTGCATCAATGCGGCGGAGATTGACACTGCGAGCTATGATAAATGGTGCCTCGTCCAGTACCCCATCTTTTTCCTACCAATTTTGCGCGCCTCGGATTCACCCCTCCTGGTACAAAGTTCCGGTTCTGTAAAGAAAGAGAAGGAAAATCCCAGCGAAACCTAATCTGAATTCGATCGTTTTTTCACGATACTTCGAAGCGAATCGACACGATTTTTTAAATACGCATTATTTGATCGAATGTGTCTCCGCGTTTAAAAGGTTTCGATTCAGTTATAAGTTGCTGCTAACGATCGTCGCGCGTGAATAAAGTTAATGGGCCTTTCGCGTGTTCAGGAAACTTCCAAAGTTCTTTTGACGCGCGCGAGGGAAGGCCTTGTACCCTGTCGTTGGCTCCTCTATTTTTAGACACGAATACACGTAATTTTATAAGTTCATCAATTACACGGGTTACACTTTCGAAGCTTCCACGCCTTGAGTGTTTCGATCCTCTCATTTTTTCTTTTCTTCGCGAAATAACGAGGGCTTGAATGCAAGAATGTACAATGCGAACGTGTAAAAATCGTTTCCGACTAAACGATACACGTTAATAATCCAGGATCGCCGCTGTTGCTTCGCAAACGCAAATCGAAATGTAAATATGTACAACGCGGTATCAAGGATTCAGACGGAGAACGGGCAATGCATCGTTAGCCTCCAATGCTCGGCAGATAAATGACGTGGTCGCCTCACATCTGACACGAATGAAGTCGGGATGATTTACCAATACCTGCGCGTGTAAGCAAACAAGCGCTCGCATACTTAAACACGAGCTACACGACCGCAATAACCACCTAATGATACATTGAGAATTGCCCCTCGCTACGAAGCAGCCGAATGTTGCTCCAGGAGAATACGATTCGACCCACATAACAATACGAAGGAGGAAAACGCGCTCGAATTATGCCAGACGAAGATATAATTTCCATCGATCTATCAGATAATGAAAACAATTTCTTTCATTTCACCTTTTACGAGCTGCTAATTTGGTAAACAAACGGCTCGGTGCATTTTAAATGCGACCGTGTCCAAGCATCCGTGAAGATAATTATACTTGCCAGTGCCACGAATTTTTATCGTTTCATCTTTTTATTCAGAAGCCGCAAGGTAGATGCGACGCACCTCGTAATTTATCGCGCTGTACCTCGACTCGAGCTTTCGGTATCGCGAAAAATTCTTCCGAAACATTATCAATTCTGTCGCATTTTCGAGCGTTCGGCGGATGCGGAGAGAAAAGAGCGACAAAAACGTAATGGAATTTAGACACGAGTTTGATGTTTATCGTTTAACGATGGGGTCAGGATAAAAGATCCAAATAGAAATTCAATTGATCCTGTCCGGCTTCGTCGGATCATTTATCTCGGCCCTTCCGGCACGTCTGGACGTTCGTCTAGGTTGGACATCGGTTTTCGTATCTTCCTGGTTTGTCCCGCGACGAGTCCATCCGTCGCGATGCAAAAAAGAAGACAGCTGTCCGCTCGACTGCCAAACTACCCATTAATTACACCCCTGGACTAAACGAAACTTTATTCGCCTTTACGATTTCTCTTTCTTTCTCTCTGCCCCTCTCCCCCCCCTCGAAATAAATAAGAATCCCTCATCCAGATTGTAAATGAAGTTGCGAGAATGCAGTTGGGTTTTGCCGCCACTTTTTTTCGCGATGAAAGTTCGCATGTTCGTCATTGTAGAAAAAGCTCAATTGCGAATAATGGCCCCGTATATTTCCCATGAAAAAAGTAGCGACGCCCGATGCAAAGTGTAACGACGCCGAAATGATGCATCATAACGACGTTAATAACGACATGCTCGCTACCGCAAAAGTTCCTCGAGCGCGTATACGAAATTACGCTAATTGGTGGTACAAGTTTATTATTTCGCGTTAAGTAATCAAGGAGTAGATAGAAAAGATGCGCGCCTAAGGAGCATAAAAGAGCGCGCGAGAAGCGATTTGCCGCTCTGATAATGCAAGCGAACGAGGCCTGGCCATTCAATGAAGTACTGAGAGCGGATCCTTTAATAAGGCGATAAAAGCCATCTTCGAAGCTCGCCTTAAGCTACCTAAACTTGCCTATCAGATGCGATCCACGAGACATCCGTCTTGAAATCGGCTTCGCTTTTCACGAGGAAAATTACAATTTCGCGTAATGAAACGAGAAGCGGGCGTACAAAGTCATAAAGATCTGAGCGATTTTATCATCCGACAGGAAATTGAATAATCGCTCGTCGAAGCAGCTATCATTTTCTGATGGGAACGATGATTGAGTGATCGATTGCTTTATTAGCTTCGTCCTTTTACTGCCACGATTGCGATATTGAAATGAGTATTAAGACGCTTATAAACGTTTATCAGATGTTATCTCTCGTATCGCTTCATCGAGCTGATTTAATTAACGAGAAACAACAATATAACAATTACGGGGAAATTTACCTTTTCGTCAACAGTTGAAAAAGACTAATGATAATCAATCATGAAGACAGAGTTTAATGCACGAGCGTATCAGGGCTTGCATGATTTGTCAAGCGAAATTGGCGCGGGCTCATCAGAAGTGTCGCCGCAAAAATAGCAGGTTCTTTGTTTTGTAATACGTAATGTTCGATGTTATCGAGAATACACGAAACATCTCTTTGACGCGCGGAAGAGTAATTTCGATCCCGATAAAGAATCACTCTTCGAAGCAAAACAGTTGTTGACCTTTTTAGTGCCCCAATTTGTACGCTTGATTATTCCGAGTTCGAAAGCATGAGATCTCGGTGTGTCCAAATTTACGAATGATTTCAGTGAACTTGAGCGAAGGCCGGATCGTTTTGTCGTCGTTCCATTCTTTCTTGTGAAAGATTCTTTGGCCTGATCCACGGCGGTTGCTTGCTGAATACAATTATCAAGGCTATCATTAAGAGCATTTAAGATTTCGGAAGCATCGTGATTGACGGGCAATATTAATAGCTTCGTCGCAGGCCGGTGACGTTCTTTTTGTGCCTTCTACGATCAAGTTGTGTAAGGGATTCTTGCGGTCTATTGATACGTGACCATCGATCAGAAAGCGACGAGCGACTTTTGAAATTTAAGTAAGCAACCAAAAAAACCGTTTCTCTGATTACACATTTCTCTTTTATAAACGTTATAAATAATAACGTCTGGAGTGTTTTTTACTTTAATTTTTTACGTTTTCTACCCTTTTTGTGTAGAGTTGAAACCGGAGATAATTCATAACCCAAATTTAAAAAAAAGAATTCACGAGAATTTCTGCGTTTTTATTACGCATTTTATCGAATATTTTCGAATAATAAAAGCAGAACTTCCAAATCCTGTTTTCAATTTGGGAGACATCACTCAATGGTTCCTGGACATTTTTGTGAACGAATTGTGAAGTGTAACATCGTTATTCCGAACTAAAGATCGCGATTGCCAAGAAAGACCGTATTTGGAAAGATAAAATTGACGCGAGTTTAATTTCAAACTCCCAGACGGTTATGAACTAAGACTTTCCAAGTGGTTTAACTTTCGAAAGCCAATGTTTCTTAACTCCGCTGTGCCCCTTCGCACGTGTCAGTGCGATAAATCGTCAATGCCCGAGCCAGAGTTTGTCTTGGATGCGGATCCGACAATGCGATACAATGACAGTCGTCGGCAATGGTCTTCGCATCGGATCAAGCGTGATCTTCTAGGCGGAGGGAGTCTCGAGAGGCATCGCCGGGATTATATGGGGCGCGTCCGCACACATGTATGTGCTCGCAGCATATTCCAATGCGAGTGTATGACGGGTTACGCGCGATTTGCGTCCACACCTCGCGCCATTATTTGTTGCTTCCGTTCGCGGTACTATTTTCAAGTCGGACTAGACGCTCCACTTCATCCACTTCACCCCTTCCAGGACCTTTCTCTTTTATTTACCCCTCGCATCTCCAGTTCAAAAGAGCCGAATTTTCAATGAATTCTTCGGAACCTGGCAGGATTCGCGTCTTATTCGGCTGACTTGTCAGACTCCGGCCTATTAATAAACGTTGACAAATTTTAACGATATTTCCGTGGCTTAACTCGACGTTCTGGTCTTTAGAGAGACGTCTAGCGCGTCTTTTGCGGGTTACAGAAGAGTGAAAGGAGATTTTTCAACGTCTCGGGAAAGTCGATGCATTAATTTTGGCAAAAGCACACTCGGCAATATTTTGATAATTCACACTTATTCTTTATTCTTAGCTGCCAATAACGATCGTTTATTAATTTATTTTTAGACCACACAAATCGTATCGAAAATTTCACATGAAAACGACGTCGGATCCAATAAATCACTTTCTAAAATGTATCTTCCCACATTTTAAGAATCAATTTCCAAAAATATCGCTTTCAGAAAGCGGAAAGAACACTTTTATTCTAGAAATGGGGTGGAAAAAAAAACACCTGTTTTGTTCTCCGGCACATAAAGTATTCAATAGATCTGGCATTTTTTTCCTGTCAATCGATAGAGGTAACATATAGAGCATTTATTCGTCCATCATTTATAAAACAAATGGTACTTCGTGCAAATCATTTTTATCAACGCTGGACTTGATAATCAATCGATTTTTTCCAATGAAAAAACGAATCCAAATACACCCGATTGCATCGTTTATTATTATCGTGTTTTGAAAGCAAAAGTTACACAGTTTATTGAAAAAAGTATTTTCTCGTCCAATCAATATGTATATTGTTTCTGCTCATTTCTATGTACGGTTTACGCATAATCAAACATTGATGATAAATAATCTGCACTCAGACTATGCATAACTTCTCAACATTTACACACATTAAAGGCACGTATTAGTACTATTGCAGTATGAGTTATCAGTAGTTAAATCAAGAGACTAATGACATGTTTTAAGCGAAGAAGACTCCACGTAAAAACAGATTATCAGACCAGAAATAAAAGTTGAAGTAGCTTGTTAGCATGGATAACGACACTGTTATCGTTTGCATTTGCAATAAACGAGTTTCGTTGACTGATTAACTAATTATCAGTTGTAATTACTGCTACCATCCTTCCCTGTGTCGTCATTTAATGTTAAACTCGAGTACCCATATTCTTCTAAAAATAAACTTCAGAAGTTCATTCCTCATCTAAACCCGCGATTGTGACGTTGCAACGTGTCGGAAAACAGTCGCAATTTTGATCTGCGAAGCGTCACGAATTCGCGTCTAGACACTTCTCGGGTTTTAAAAACATCGCGCGTGCCAAGCCCAACAGATAAAGAAAACGTCCCGAAGCTCGATTCATTTTTGGTTGAGTTTGTACCAAGACAAAACCTGGAGGGTCGAGAGTCTTGGTAGCATTATATTATATCGAAGGTGATGAAACGATTCTGGATGCGTTAAATATTGAGAAGCACGATGCAGGCACCGGGCGATTTAATGAGGAGGTGTTTGGTATCTCGGAGTCTCGAAGTCATTCGCTTTCACCGTGATCGCGAGCGGTAATTAGGAGCGGATTAATATGATCCGCTCTGCGAAACGGATGGGCCGAACGTACAGAAGCTGAAGCGGTGGCAGCGCTCCCTTTCGTTCGAACATATTATTCCACTCGGTCCCGGTCTTGATACATCGCGTCGCATTTCTTTAGCCTTTTTCGGAAGGTGTCAACGGTCCTCTTTAAATGCAACTCATTTGTTTCGCTCTCAACTTGTGCCATAGGAATAATAAAATTGTCCGCTTTCGTTGCTTCGTTCAGCAGGGTCATTATTTCTGCACCGGGAGAAACTTTATCGGAATCGTTGAAATTTCTAATGGCTCGTCGAGATACAATCCGCTCGTTTGCGAAGAACCGATGAGATTTCGGGGTCCTTCGAGCCGGATCGGCGAAGAAAATTATTTCAATATCTTTTGTTTGCGAAAGGGGAATTCTCATTTTTCCATTTCGATGATACATTTCATTTCTCGTACTGCGTCGAGGTGAGATTTCGCGTGAAATCAAGACTTCGTTGCGAAGGTGGGGACGCGGAGGTAATGGCGCGTACATTATTCTGATAAATTGCCCCGCCTTGCGTCAAACCTGACTATTCGCTAACGGGAATTTCGGCCGGTCGTATATCTAATGCGTGTGTATCTATATCCACTTTTTGACACAAAGTCCCATTAATTTCAAGTACCAGCGCTGATTCTACAAAAGTCATACTCGCCCGTGAAACCATCGAAACATTTCTTCCGAATTTTCTTGAAATTGCTTCAACGCGGGAGAACAAAGCGAGGTAGATTTGAAATTCCGCGCGCGAAATAATCAACGCTCGTGTTACATAACAATTCATTGTGCAAGCGATAAAAGTATGAAAGCTTCGCTTGAAACGTTTATGTTATTGATTGCCAAATAGAATATACGGTCCGTATACATACATGCACGTGCCGGAGAACCATTGAACCCTCTCGCGGTTTATCTTTCTTTCATGCAAGGAAAAAAAATCGCTTCCGTCACTGATATTCGCACGTCATTCAAATACTGCAAGAATTTATAGCTCGCCAAGCGTGTGAGAAGTTCATAAATTTATCATTGTATCATTCCGTACGTTTTCATTATTTCTTCATAAAATTTCACCCCCGATAAAATTCCCTTTCGGGAACATTTATCACGGGTAATGAAAGAAAGAAAGTCCGACCTTGGGCGAACAATTAAAAATACCGAGTAACGAGAAAATTAATATATTTCCACGGTGGAAAATGCTAAAAGACGTTAACGGTTTCTTTGGGAATCAATTTACGCTGTAATAACATTTCTAAGGAGAGGGTTTTTTGATTGATGTTAAGAATTTCGTTTCGTGCGCGTCTTAGATGGCTGTTTAGTTATTAAATACTTTGTAATAACGCCGAGGATAAAGCGAGTGTGACGAAACTGGAGCGCTTAGTTGGCTTGATTATCCAGAAAGTAACAATTTGAATTAGCGCGGAATCTTTTATCGCTACCGGTAGTGACGGATTCACTTACCGCCTGTCCCGACAGGCGGCCCGCGACGATAGGACATTAGCTGTTGAATGCGAGGCTCTTTAGGCAGCGCTAATTAATGACTGGATATTAGCGTAATTGCAATGAGTCGAAATTACGGCAATCGCGCGGTCTACCACTGTGCAAAAGGAGGATGTGCCGGGAGTCGGACACGCCTTTGGTAGATGCCGATAAAAACTTTTTATTCCAGCGTTTTTTCAACTTTTGAAAAAGTTGAGAATTCAACCGATGAAAATTTTCTTCCCGATTGCCAAATTATTATACGAAAAGTTCGCGCTTTGTTCCTTGTTTCGCGAAGATTTGCGCGCAGCTGCTTTTATGCTTGCAAGACAATGCCATTACGAGATTCAATCCGAAGTGCACTTTGCGCGGTATAAATAGACTTGTGGGTTTCACTGACTTGTGCGCACTCTATCGCTCGAACAATGCCGCTAATTTTGAACACTTACTGACCCACTTTAAATTTCCTTACGAGGAAGAGTGTGGCTTTTATTGAAAAACGACCATTTTTATATTTTTTGGTAATTATTTTTATCAAAACTTGCGTAATTGCTGCAGGTGATTGATGCGAATTCTCGAATTAGTTGCTAAATTATTATTTGGGTGTGAAGTACGAACGAATTTGGGTTTTGAACGTCATCGAAGTTCGATGGAGAAATGAAAAAAATTATAATGGAAATTCGCACACTTTATCGATTATTCCTGCTGAAGCGATGTGTCGGTAATTCATCCTGTCCGAAAAAGTACGAGATGAAATACTCAAATAAGCTCCGCTTTAGGGGTTGAAATCGACTTTCAAGCGATGGCCATCTGTTGAATCAGACAAGAAACTCCAATGTCGTTGTCCTAGCCGGTATGTTGGGTGAACTGTGTATCGGTCGGTGGTTAGCGCAGCTCTCCGAAAATCCTCAGCCTTCAAACCCGAATCAATAATTTCCGAATCATGTACCACGTTGCAAAATCTTCTAATTAACAAGTTCGAAACTTCACTTTAATTTACAGTCCCGAAAAATGATTTACGAAAGCCAAACTTACAAATGATTACTGGAAACCGTGAAATTGTACTGAAATTAAATATTGACCGTAAAAATAAGTATGGTATTTCAATGCTTTCAATCCTGCGTTTGTTTTATTACGAAGAATAAATGTTTCCGAACTGAAATATGGATCAAAAACTGCGAATTGCATACCTGCACTAATAATGAATGATCTTCCGAAAAAAAATGTGCAAAAGTCTTGGTATCATTAGCGTCGTTAATAATGCAATTAACCATAGCGAAAAATATAATATTGTATTCAAAAAAGTGGAGCAGAAGAGAGAATTTATTACGTTGGATGCGTATGTACAGCCGTTGGAGGCAGCGCGATTTTTCATCATGCGAGCACTGGCTGATTATTTATGAACGTGCAAACACACGCGGCACAATCGATATGGTGAGGGCAAATTAGTTGGCTGCTGGCAGACGAGCATTAAAATAATAACGCTCGTCGGATTAATAGCCAGTCATAATTAGGGAAATTCTTGGCGGTCGGAAATTACCCTTCATCTTCCTTCTCCCACGCCATCGACGAAGTCGCGACCAAACGAATCGTTTGCTAACCGGAGAAATTATCCAATCCTTTTGGAGTCACGTTTTCCCAGTTTACACGGGGAAAAGAAGCGACTAAATAGAGAGGGGCTTGGGGGGGTAAAGGGGACGAAAAAAAGAGAGAATTTCGCTTTTATAAGGGACGTAACGAGCCGAGGTCGATCGCATTAAAAGAAGCAAAAACGCCAAGGCTTCCTGCCGTAGAGAGAGAGTGCTTCTGATTCGCCGGGCGACTTTTCGACGCCATTAATTATTACGCAGTCATCTCTTTATTAAAGTCCACGTATATGGAAAAGTTGGGTCGAAGAAATTAATATTTGAGGCAGAAGAAATATTACCGTACTACGATAGTCCCTGGTAAAAGGAAAAAATGCTTATTAATTCAATGAGGTTTTATACCCGATTATTATTTTACTTTTTGTTAATGATGCTTGCAATTTCCATTCCCAGTGAGGAAAAACGACGATGTGCTTCAATTTTAGAGCATTTAGTTTCAAGTAATTCGCGCGTTCCGAAGAGCTGATAAGTTTGAATTCTTATACTAAAGGTTTAGAAAGTTTGAGCATTACGGATTAGATTGGGGTGAGACAATTTGCGGTGAGTGGCGTGCAACGTCGGCCCGCTGAAGAAGAAGGGAGTCTTAATGGGCTGCGATTAGAAAAGCGAGGCGCTGGGGAGCCATAGCACCGGAAAGTCTGGAGGAACCATTTTTCGTTCATCCGGAGCCTTTGAAAGTACCTGCTCATGGAAACTTGGGAATGTCGAGAGTTCAGCGAAATATTGAGATTGTTATTCAAGATTTTTAACAATCGTTCGAACACGATTTTATAATTCTATATTCTTCTTGTAAATATTCTGGTAAAAAGGGGAAATAAAAAATTAACAATATTTTGCAATTTATTATTTTAATTGCGAAGCTTGTCACTGCCAATATTATTTTGGGGGAAATTAATATTGATTTTCGAATTTTCTAATATATACGATTTGTAAAACCAGAATTATATGCATCCTGAGTTTCCTCAGAGGAAATTTATCGTGTACATTTATTTATCTCATCGTCAGTGTTTTGATCTTTTATGTGAGAAGATATTATTCAAGACCGTGAAATCACTGGACAGATCGAAACGGCAATCGCTTTGAAATCTAAGTTTAGCGTGCTTTTTTGGGTATTATTGTAATATGATGTGTACTATTGTATTATTATGTTTTTCTTTTATTTTCTCTGTCTTTTTTCGCTGGCAAACAAAAGAATTCAAAGAATAATACTTAATAGTTTTAAAAGTACAACGTCTGGTCAACTCGACCATTTTTATGAGATTTCGAAATTTACTCTCACATACAAACTAAAGCTTATATTTATAACTTTGAAATGAACAAAATACGTCACACAAAAGTTGAATGAAAATTAAAAGAACGAAAAAAAACGAGGATTTATAAAAAAATCGAGATGACTCGTACATTATATATACCTTTATTCTAATGGTCGCATCATAATTATTTTTAAATTCCGAGAATAGATGTGAATGAACTTGATATCAAACTATAGAAGTGAAGGTGAAACTAAACTTATTTATAGAATTGGACATATCGCGTGTTATTCATGTGAAAATTAGTTGCAATATGCAACACCAGATCCATTAACTGATTAAATAACCATTTTAGAATAAATAAAACTCACATTACTTTTGTCTCCAATGTTCTTATAAATAAAAAATCATCAAATCAGTGTCTGTTCGCGCTGGCTCACAAGCAACATCGTAATATCAAGTAAAATTTGGAACGACGTTGCTGAACTTCCAGAATACGAACGTAGCCAATCGGTAGAGCGAAAACGCGGGAAATGTGTAATTCAAATGAATTACTGGCGTATCACACTCGAGGGAAGTAGGTGCTAAGCGGTCGAATATGCTGATAGTACGTCGGACGATGAAATCGCGATGAGCTCGAGGTAGACAAGGGACGGGACAAGTCCTGGCGTGAAGGGAAGGCTCTCGCCCGGTTTGTAATAGAAGCGATGGTAGAACGCGATGAGATGTGATCACTCGGCGATGAGCTGCGGGCGACATGATGGTCCCGCCGCGGTGGCTGCCTGCTCTATGTCGTCTACGGTTACTGGCTATGTTCATTCCACGTAATTTCTGCCTCCTGCATACATATACATGCGTTATGTGCATCAATGCTCTCATGGAATCAAAACTCGAAATCCCCCGGCGATGTTTTCGCATGGACATTTTATTGCGGGAAATGACTCGGAATATCTTTCTCAACGTTAAAAAGTAGAACATGAAATTGGCAAAGGGAACTTGAATTTTTCAGGAGAATTCTGCAATGATTGTATTTAATATGTAAATTAGAATAAACGTCGTTATCCCTCGACTTGTAGTGATCTGTTACGTTCCGAAGGAGTTTAATTCTGAGAGATTCCCTTGATAAGCCGGGTCGACGCGGAGGTTTCAGCGAATATTATTCTCTGTCAAATTAATTAAATTTCGAAAGGAATACATAATTAGAATTAGACTGATGCTGGGGATACGCTCAAGCCAGTATTTCGTGTTTTCATTTATTTCACGTTCGCGAAGTCCGGGCAACTCATACAAAACCGAGGCCTATAATTGAATTGTCAATATCGAACGATATCTAATCATTGAGAAAATAATTCATACGAACTTTCCTCTCTGCTCGAAAAAAGCTCATTCCAGTTCCAGTTTTTTTATCTATTTAAAAACAGGAAAAACATGGGACATTTTTACATGCAAGCCCAACTCATTTCATGCATCATTTTCACACGTTATGACGTTAGACGAAGAGTGCAAATCTCCTCGGAAAATTTGCTCGCGAAGAAAAGATTTTGAAAATAGTTTCTTTCTGAAACTGGAGTAATTGCCTTCATCGCAACAATGTGGGTTGCAGAATTTTCGCAGCTCGGTTCCGTAGCACGTCGCAGATTGTGTATCTAAGGTACTCCCAACGGTATGCGGTTTTCTTTTAACCTTATCGAATCCGTAATGGCGCCAGGACGTGACGGAAGGTCACAGATAACGGGTCGCACGCAAGCCGAGAGACGGGAGCGAGTTTCGCAGGGAATGTATCGGGCGCGCGTTAAGGCCTTGCTTATGTTTCTTCTGTATTATTTGTAACCACGGTGTTCCAGCAGCATCCATTTAATCTCTCTCAGTGAGGAGAGTTTCTTTGATCAGCGCGCGACCGCATCTGCTGGGCAATATCTCAAGTCGGGCCCGCAACCGGCGTCCTGGGCGTGAGCTCCTCGTCTTGCCCGCAACGAAGCATTTGTTGCTGTCAACCGGCACCTCGAGTCGTACGTGCGTGCCCCGGATTCGCAGGTTTCCATCCCGTAGTATAGAGCTACGAGGAAGACGTTAATCGCCGCCGCGATGAGATAGGAACTGAGCCTGTTAGCAGTGCCCGGGAATATAAGTCTTGCTCGAGCTTCTGCGCGACTTTACTGATAACCCTGATCGTTCATTTTTTTTTCACCCAGGAGTCGATGATACAAACTCTGCGAAGAATGTCGTCGAAAAACCAGCAGTCGTTTCGCTCTTGAATAAATAAAAATGCGTGAAAAATGCGCTCTCGTGTATACATTCTTATTTAAGTGACGGGGAGCCGAGTTAATTTTACGTTCGTTTCACTCTTGCGGAACACAGCGATCTCTTTGAGAAATTGGAATCATACCCCCGCAGCCCGCGTCTTGGACAGCGTATGACTATGAAGGAACACGTACACGTGTCCGACGTTGTCATAAAATATTGTATAGCAGAAAAGGAAAATCGCAATAGTTTCAAAACAAACAAATGCACAATCACCGAGCTCGCGGACTCCGATTTCTCAATCCAAATCGGAGAAGAGTGATTGTGCGCGTTTAGGTTCTGTGGAAATCAGAGCGTCGTAAGTGATACATATTCACTTTAGCGAATCGCGAGCGTAATCGAGGGAGAACTAAAAGCGGAAGTCTTCTTTAACGCTGTAAATTTCCAACTAATTATGAGGGTCCTTCAAGCCGGCTTTTATCTGTTGTAATTTTCCGGTGAATGTGCGTTCGACGTATCGCAAGAGAGATATTACACCTATGTCAAAGGGAGACGCGCGCAAGTGATACGTAACATAGTTTGGAGTAATGTCACGTCAAAGCCAGCACCAGCAAAAATATGAGCGGACTGTCGGGAGCTGCGTTAATGCCCGCTCATTTATTACTCTTACATTATTTCGGGATTATTAGTCTCTCGCGTTCGCTGGAAATCTTTATGTAATGTTTTGACTCGTGCTTAATCCGAACTTCTGTTTACTCTGTTTACAAATGGAGAACAAAAAATCGCCATTCGTTTAATGGCCAATGCGGCGCGACGATGAATTCCTTGCCAGCAATCTATATTTCGTCCCCATCCCATAAAGACGCGATCATGCTATAAAAGCCCGGTCCTTAAATATTTAGGATGTTGATAACAAACAATAACGCGTGCTGATAAGACCGATTGCGGCGCAAGGGTCGTGGATTCGGAAGTTGGGGTCGAGAACGAGACGTTCTACCAAAATAGAGGGATTTAGCGGTGAAGGAGGAATAAGAAATGACACCGTAGCAAAGGATCCGAAAGGTCTGCCACCCCATTAAAGGAAACCTTTTTTCTTTTCCTTTGTTCTCGCTCCTGCGAACGGTGAAATGGAAAAATCCATTGAAAGAGTAAACGAAATCATGGGGAAGTGCGATTTTTCGCGAGTCAAACTATTTTAATCGTTGTCATTCACTTAAAAGGAGTGTTGCGAAGAATATTGTTCTATGCAAATACACCGCACGATAAGCACTAGAAAGACGACGCAATCATGCAAACGCGCGGAGGACGTTGCAGGATAAAAAGAATAATAGAAAAAATACAAAAGCGACAAGGGATACGGAGCAGAGAGACGTGGAATAAGAAGGGAGAAAGGTTTAGGTAGCTACTCTCTCTCTACGGTTGAGGCAGGGAGTGCCGCCCTGTGTTTGTGCTCTCGCCGGGGAGTACAAAGAGAAATGGCGAGGTATTTATCAGAGCCTTCTCTCTTACTCCGGTGCTTCGCTCTCTTGCTGCCCTACCCCCTTCTACATCGAAATCCATTTCTTTCCACCAAACCCTGCATTTGCGAGTCTTTGCGATTTGCTTTACGTGAGAGCCGATGATGATCCCTTTTGCGTTATCTACTAAAAATCTTACGTAGTTCGAACGGCTGTCAATGATTGTCAGTACGAGAGTGTGTTATTTCAATTTTTTTATGCCTCGATATCTTGAAAAGTAGGCTCAGTTTTTGGAGTCGTGTAAAGTGAATTAGAAAGACCAAACGAAAGGGTAATTAAGGCAGTTGATTGGCTATTTACTTTTAACCGTCAACGGTCAGAGCCGAACGCACAAATGCGTCCGGTGCTAGATTTCCTGACCGGATTGGTTTTAAAATTAATGCCGTTTCTCCATTTCGGCGCTTAATGGATTCTGGGAGGAGCTCCGCGGGAGCCAATCGCCTCCGCGGCGAGTCCACGGTAGAACGAGAGCCTGACACCCACGAGAGTCAATGTCGACACTTTGAATAATCTCACCTCGGCTCCTTATTTTGCTCATTAACTGCCTCTTTAGCTACACTACAGATACTCGTTATCATTACAACTATCGTTCATCCGGAATCTCTCGATCTGCTAGTTTGGTAGCCCTGGTTGCCTTTCGGTTTAATTATTTATGCAAAATCAAAGCGATTAATCCCACGTCGAAAAATTGGTACAAACCTGCCAAGAAATGGAGGCAGTTTTTCATTCGAAAGAAGTCGAAGGGAAATGAAGAAAAAGAAGCATTTTTCGAATGATTTGAATACGGGGGAGATGATCTATTTTTAACGTTTTTTGGGGCATTGGCATTCACGTTTACTGAGTGGAATGCAAGCGATTGCGAACAACAAAAGACACGTTACGATTCCGGATGTTTAACAGATACATAGATATGTGGGTGTTGAGGGAATACAGCGTAGGTTGAGAGGATTGAGACGTCAAGCGCCCGCGGTGCTTGATGAATGCACAGCATTTGAAACGAAAAGATCCTCGCTCGCAGGATGTTGCGTCTTTGCGATAGACCAGAGGAAAGTAACACGGATTGCTTACGTGATCTTCGGTTACTCGAAAGCGCGCATATTGTGAAACCGTACAGATTCATGCGACTCGGAAGATATCTTTATTAATTATGGGTATTCATTTTCCTATTAGAACACGCGACACTTCTATGGCCTTTGCTGGTATCTACTCGAACATTTATTTGTTCTTATACTGCTTACATGGCTATTGTTTTATTGTTCCGGTTGAATGAATGTTTAAAAAACTTCTCTAATGGAAATTTCCTTATCGGGAAGTGAAAGTTAGAGCTATATTTAATCTTAGTCTTGTAATTTGTCTCGCATGTAGTTGGAGATTCATGTAATTGTTTCGTCAATTAAAAGATATACTTGATGAATTCATTAGTTCAACTGCCAGATTTTAAATAAGTTTACCGAAGTTTTTTGTTGTACGAAATTGTAAAATAACATTGTTTGTACGCTGAGCAAAATTCATGTTTTTAGTAAAAAAAAAATATTCAACCCGACCGTTATTTTTGTTCGATGAATTCATTCGTTATAAATTTTGAGCTATCTGGGAATTGGGTAATTTTTACATTGGGTTAAATTTCTTTCTAGAATAATGGGGACGGCATTTTTATGAAAAAAGTTGTTGCCGTGAGACGAGTGTGGGAAGATAATAATTTGTAATCTTGGCAACGATCATGGGATTAAAACGCGGACTGTGGTACCACGAATCATAGAGTAAAGCCGACTTTTTTCAGTAGGGATCAGGAGAGGCTAGTAAAGGCTGCGCGAGCTAAGGAGCAAAACGTATATACACCGGATCGTGGCGTGTACAAATTGCCCCCCCTGTTTCCTTGCATTTGTCATTTCGTTGCAGGGCAGCCTTCACCTTTTTTCATTCCCCAAATAATTCCAAACCCTCATTAATAACGTAACGCGCCAGCAAACGAGAGAACGTCGGCAGGTAGCTAAGGCGCTGGTTCGCTCGAGCGAATCGCGCGTGTCTTGGACAAAAAAGATTCCTTCGTCCTTGGAAGAGTTTCTCGATTATATCGATAAATGCACAATTGATTCGTATCTCCAGCCCGTGACCGGTGAGAGAACGCTCGTCTGATTGAAACGTCTTGGCGATGAATGACTCCTGTCAGTCGAGGAACAAAAGCCTCTTTGACGAGTTCACGCTGGGAACGAAAAATTGCTCCACAACCGATTCAAAAATCGAACCGGTCCGGTTACATTTTTACTCCGGCAAAGCAACCTCGCGAAGCGGGACGAATGTCCTCGAGAAACGTCCCGATAAAACGAGTCATCGCGCGTGATAAGATCCCCAACGCTCCGCCGACGAATTCAATCTGGAATTCGCATCCTCTCGGAATTCACGGGTGGATGTATTCTGGCAGTGAAAACGCGAGCGTCTCGCGCACTCGATCAATGTCTGGGCTCGTCAGGCCAGGAAGCCGAATTGAAGCATCCCGCCTGGGTAAACGAATGGCTGTCACTTACGAGCGTGGTTCTATTCTCCCTTTCGCCGCTCGCCATTTTGAATACCTAGCGAGCGGTCAGTTTTGCAGCGGCTTTGAGGAATCGTAGGCGGAGATGAAGGCTTCACGCGGAGAGCCGAGAAATGGAAGAGGATGGATGTGTGCTGCGCCGACCTATAACCGTGGCTCACGAGCTGCACCCTTCCACAAGAGCACACCGCGGTCTCATTTATCATTGAGAAGCTCATTAAGACCGAATCTGCCGCACGCTGATCGCCCAGGATTACGCTTCCCTTTGGCCCTCCTTCCTTATTCTTAACCCCTACGTCACTGACGAAGAAGAGCTCGCAGGGTGTAGCGAAATTAACTAATAACGAGAGGCATTCAAGACGATATTGGAAGCGCCACTTTTCCGATAATGCTTTTTACGATATCGTATCTCGTGTCCCGTGGATCACAAATTGTTGGGTTTTATTTAATAATCCGTGTTTCTCGGGAATATGATACGAGTTGTACGAAATGGGCTGAGGGATTTGTCCATTTTTGTCCCCAGACAAAAATGGGACGCCACCTACGTTTTGGGCACACGTGGAAGAAAGTGCGAGAGGACGGTCTTGTTCCGTTGGGACTTGATTGATAGACGTCATCCCGCAAACGGCCACTCTGTTACGCGCGGAGCCCACGCGATGATCTAAAAGTCCTCAAACTGTCGTGAGTAACAGTAATGGTGGACACTTAAGAGATATCTCGAAAGAACCCTGTACTCCCCGAGCAAAGAAACAAAAAGTTTGCGTCCGAACAGAGATCCAACGGATTTCATTTCTGGTATCTCTATCACTCCTTCCCGGGCGACATTTTTTTCTGATGATGGTATTTTTCATTTTTATAATCGCGTTGATTATAAAATGGATGAGTTGGTTCCTGCGATAATTCACTCCGAATTTCCAGGGAAAATAAGTGCCGGATATTTTCTGGCTTTTTTTTTTTGGTTGGGGAAAGAAGCATGAAGTGATGAGTCTTTGCGAAACTCTATCTGAGCGCTCGAATGCTGACCTCGCCCAGTTTTTCCGAAGCCCGCGGCAAAATCCGAGGAATGGCGGCATTAGCTTTCTCGGTTCAGTCTAATGACACCAAGGCGCCCCCATAGGGATCTCCGTCTTTGACCGGGAGTATTCGCGCGGGATAAAAAAGTTGATCTGGACACAGCCAGTACGGTATGAAAAATAACCCAGAATTCTCGCTCCCGCTTCTTTTCGGAACAACTTTCGTGTCGAAGCGTCAATTTTTTTCAGATAACTCTCGAGACAGGAAAAAATGCAGTGAAAGTAGCAGACGAAACATCCGGGATTTCGGAAAACGGCCGAGCAATCAACGCTCGATCAACGTCCCCAAGTTTCTTTTGGGCGCCACTCAGCTATATTCGGCGCTCAATCGCTTTGCAGTTTTTGCCAATCGAGCGCAGCCCGAGGGTTTGCCGATTGCGGGGCAACTCTTGGGACCAAAGTGAGAAATGCGGCCACTTTTATTTTGCCGGCTCCTTGCGTTAGCGATTTTTCCATCACCGCGCGGTTGATATTTCACCGGCAATCTAAGAGTCACAAATGGCGCCCACAATGGGGCAGAAATGGCCCAAGACGTCTTTCCCTCCTCGTTTTTCCCGACCTTTCATAGCCGACGTGAGCTACCGTTTCCCGGGTATCGATTGCTCTTGCGTGAACTGCAACATTGTTTTCCAGTTAACTTTCCCCGACGAACGATCGTGCGAGTTCGAAATGTGTTGAACTGACGAAGAAACAGTGCCGGGTCGGCCTGGAAACGTTATTTCTTTCAGCGCGAGCAGTAATTTGGGGTAATTTTAGTTAAGGGAAACTTTCCACCTTCCGAAGGCAGCCGAGTTCCCAGCGATTGAACCTATATCGCGTTCGAAAACGAGCCGGTCGCATGCGGAGCAACGCTGCAATTATAAGCTCGTCAGCGTTTTTGTTGGATGTCAAAAAAAGCGCGGAAACGCGAGCAGTCGACGTCACTCTCGTATACGTTTTACTGCGCTCAGGGGGTCGGTACTTCCGTAACGCTTGCATTTCGTGCATCGAGGAGGACCTGATGCGATTTTAATCGCGTCGCTCGGTTCGACTCCGACTTGCTCTCTCGAAAACGCGATTTATCCACGCGTGTTTTTATTCTTACGAGACAATTGAGACGGGCAGTTGGAAAAAATGGATAATAGACGCGAACACTCGAGTCGTCGCGACAATGTAGATATTTACAAGCGAGAATTGAAACGAGTAGATAAATGGTAACACGAAAGGTGCCTGTATAAAATTAGCGAAATAAATCGCCGCTCGGGAGCTTTTTTTAAACAACAAGCGACAAGTTGAACCCGGAGAAAAGTTTCCTGTGACAACTTATTCCAACGCCGGGGAACGAAGACTCCGAATGAGCTTACAAGTCACATCGCTTGGTTGATCTACGGTCGTTCGATGTCCAGCCAGATGGATCGGGACACGTTGCGGATTTTCAGCTTCGATACAAGCTCAGCCAAGTAAAGAATAAAGAGAAAGGTTCGCGATGTCGATGAAAAGAGAGGGTTAAGGTGCGAGATGGACGCGTATCGTGGGTCGGAGCGAGATGAAAAAGGGAAGAGCGAAGAGTACACACAACAAGGCAAAGTTGTTGGGGTGGGATAGAATAGGATAGGTGGGGCCGTTATTAATCTGGTGTCGAGTTGAGCACAAAGTTATATAGGAGCTCAGGAAATGAAACACGAGAAACCTCCCTGTGCCCCTGCTTCACCTCATCCCGTCGTTCCCTTGGTCCCTCTTCCGACCAGTTTCCAACCCCCTTCTGTCTCTGCTGCGTCCTACGTCTAACTCTGAATGCATTACCGGACCGACGTACCACCTCCAGGCAGATGGAGATATAACGATCATGACACACGAGTCACAAGCCCACGAAGACATGCATATTTATGTTTTACGACCGTCCGAGATTCGTAACAAGAAGAGCCTCTTTGCTTTTTGTCTCTTGTTTTCTGATTAGATACAGTTTGATTGAAAAGCGCTTCGAAACTCGAGCCGTTCTTTGGCTTTTAGATAACGCGGTTTCATTACAACTCTAAAATGTCAACACGGAAATGAAAAAAAGAACATGTATTCTCGTTTCAGATTTTTCACGTTGCTTTTATAAATTGAGTGATTTTTCTCGTCGCCCGAGAATCTCTCGCTAATGCAGGAGATCAAAATAGAGTCATCACGCTCAGCCTGTCATCTAGTTATTTTAATGACTCCATCCTTTTAAATATTCCCGAGGACGATGCTTCTTTGTTGGATATTTTTTTCGGATCGTCGACTGTTTTTACACGTTGACCAAGCTAATAATGAGAGTTCAATCGCTATTTTTTTTTTTTTTCGGACATACGTGATACTTACGTTAAATCGATGCGTTATCTATTTCGGTCCAAGTCGACGGAGGGGTTTGCTCCGTTGAACGCAAAGCTCAAGGCCAAAAAATTACC
>JABFQM010000935.1:0-26485 GCA_022816865.1 Zelostemma sp. ZL-2020
ACAGAACTCGCCTCAACCCCCAAGAGATTCTCAGCAGCAGCAGCAGCAGCAGCAGCAGCAGCAGCAGCAGCAGCAGCAACAGCAGCATCAGCAACAGCAGCAGCATCAGCAGCAGCAGCAGCAGCAAAACCAAAGCAACAGCTTACCCCCCACGCCGAAAACCCCGCAGATTCCCGCGTCCAGCACTCCCATTCAACAGCAGCAGCAGCAGCAGCACAAAGATTTTCAGGAAAGGTTAAACGTCTTTCGCGGCGTCTCCTCCTCGGCGTCCGGCTCCTCCGCTCCCCATATCACGGGAGCCGATCTCGAGGGTCTCGCGGACATCCTGAAAACGGAAATCACGTCGTCGCTGACGAACCTGATCGATAGCATAGTGACCAGGTTCGCCCAACAGAGAAGGTTTTTAGGGAAGCAGGGGGAGGCCGCGCAAGCCGCAGCCGAGCAGTTCAATAAGGATCTGCTTCTCGCGAGTCAACTTCTCGAGAGAAAGTCCCCGAGGACGAAGGTCGTGGACAGAGGAGCGTCGCAGCCTCCCGGTGGCCCAAACGGGCCGCGGGGGCCCCTCAACGGTGGGCCCCCTTCTCAGGGGGCTACGGGCTTCCCGCAAATCGGATCCGTGCCTGGGGGCCACCATGGACCACATTCTGGCCCCACGGAAAATAATCTCAATCAAATCAATCAATTACCTCCGCATGTCAGGCCTAGCGTAGGGATGTTCCAGACCCCGAAACCTCCCACGATATACGCTATGGCTTCTATGCAGGCACAGCAGCAACAACAACGAGAACAACACAGGGATCAGCAGCGCGATCAGTATTGTAATCTTAGGGACGACCGGGAGACGAGAGACTCGGAGCAGAACGAGGCTCTCTCACTAGTCATGACGCCCAAGAAAAAACGTCATAAGGTGAGCACTTTTTTCCCGTATTTTTTATTTTTCATTTTCAGCTTTTTAACATAAAAATTAATGTCGAGTATTTGGAAAAGTATTGATTGGATTTCTTTGATTGGTTGAAATTTTATGATTGATCGTACGCGTAGAGTGTAAATTCCAATGGAGTAAAGTAATAAAAGCAAAGTTTTACTATAATGGCTCTTTTCTATGTAGGTGAGCCCCAACGGTTTCATATGCTCTACACCGCCGAAGGTTGGTTTGCCTTTTCTTAGACCTTATACGTCATTCATTTTCTACACGTATTTCGCACTATTATAGAAGTACTTCAATTTTTTGTGCTTATCTCCTTCGGGATGTATACTCTACTATCTTGAACCGGCCTTGATAAATCAGAATATTCTTTTTGTTATCGCGGAGAATTCGATTATACATCTCTCAAGGACGTTCTTTCGATTTCTTTTTTGAAGCAAATGAAACTTTAACCTTTTTTTGCAGAAAAATATACTTGTAAATTAAGATTAATTGATTTTGGGCGAGCTTGGATTTTTTTTATTTTCAGCATTAATTGTAGTCATTTTTACCATTCTTTTTTAATTTCTAAAGAGATCCCAAAGCTTGAAATAATGAAAAATTGAGCATCGAAATTGATGAAAAAAAGTGAAAGAACGTTTTTAATTTAGGAATTATATTCTGAATTACAATAAGTCTGGTCTGAAAAGACAATGGGACTAAAGCGAATTTTTTTGTGTGTTCACGAAGGTAACTGATACTCGAATTACACCAAGAACAGTGTCTAGGATTTTGGCACAGGAGGGAAACGGTCCTCAAGGTGGCGGTGATAGCCCGCCCCCTCTGCCGCCGAGACCTTATCACGCGCCTCCAATGCTACCCGTCTCTTTGCCTACTAGCGTAGCAATTCCGAACCCTAGCCTTCACGAAAGCCAAGTGTTCTCTCCGTACTCACCATTTTACAATCCGCACGCGAGCCACCCTGGACAGGTACCACCTCCGGGTCCTCATCATCTTCCGGCCAGTCCACCCGGCGGTGGTGTGGAGCTCAGAGATTCGCCTCCACTGCCTCATCCTCCGGCCATGCTGCACCCTGCCCTTTTGGCGGCAGCGCAACACGGCGCCAGTCCAGACTACAGTCATCTCAGAATGGACAGCAATGATCGAGGTAGCGATTGCAACTCTGGTGAAATCAGTTACGACGGAATTCAGCCTACAATATCCTTTTGAATACTCAGTCAAACTTGCTTTTTTACATTCTTTTTCCGTGAAATCCAATTCTCTGGGCTTGTGTTATTTAAAAAGTTAGGGGGTCGTGTTTCTTATCATTTCTTTATCGGTTCAAAAAATTATTTTTCGGGCTTTTACACGAAAAAAAAGTCGGTAAATCGAACGACGTAATAATTCGCAAATTAAAAGGGAACAGACGTGGAAATTTCCACGTGGATCGTAAATAGAGAGTCTCGAGGACAAAAAGGAAGGTAGAGAAAGTTTAACGGGGGTGGAAAAAAAAAACGAGCTCGGGGGTAAAATTTTTCGCAAACGTTTACAAACGAATCATTGAAATGAGAAAAGGGTATATCGTATGTGGAAACTTCGGAATCGGAGCCCGGGCTTATTCTGTTGATGAGAAAATGTAAAAGTCTATGAAGGAGTTCGCAAGTCCGCGCGAATGTGTTGACTTAAAATCCGGAATCGCGGAAAACGCGGCCGCTTCGGCGATGACGGGGAATATGGAAAATTATAATTGCGTTTCTTTTTTGCAAAAAAAACCGATGCAGCGTAAACGCGAAAGTATGAAAAAAAAAAAAAATCAACCGCGGTGTCTTTTGAAGCGAAAAATTTGTTGCAGACTTCTTTTTTTAGCATCTTATCGAGCACCCAGGTACGGCTTTTTGATTTTCGAAAGAGTATCCAATGTGCCATGTGATTGAGTTGTATAAAGATTGAAACGGAAGAGGCATAGTCCGTGTGAGCACGATGCATCGTAACTGCATCGCATGATCTAAGCGTTCGATTACTCTGCAAGGTTCTTTGCCACCTTTTAGCTAGCCTTTGATGTAAAGTCACTGGCGCATTTTTCCTACAGGCTAGGTTGAATGTGCAGATACCTATGCTTAGTAACACTTGCAACGTTAGAACGTCAGTCTCAGTCTCTCTTCCAGTTTGTTATTTCCAACCAAAATACAAAGCTTTATGATACAAAGTCCGTTAAAATGGTTTAGAAACGTGAAAAGAAATTCCGTAAGGCAATGGAAACGGTGTCGAGGTTTAAGATTCCACGATGGGAAAGTCAAACTAGAATTAACCGAATAAGAATGCTATGAAACCACACCAAGAGATCCTATTACCAATAAGAAGCCGGTAAGGCTTCAAGCGAAGAAGCGACCAATCGTAGGTTAACCAGGTCTAATGTCGGGACCCTACTTTAATCTGCCCTCGCGATATTCACAGCTTGTACGATTTCTCATCCAATTCCGTAGCGAAAGAAAATACAAATACCTCAAGACGGCCATGATTTTAAATTCCACGAGAGGGCGAATGTTATCGTGAATTTTCTGGATTTTCTCAGGGATATTCTTTTCTGTTTCCGTCGATTTCGTTTGTGTCTTTCAAAACGGCAAAATATTTCCTTAACCACAGTGCACTCGTCGACATTGACGCCGATGCATCTCAGGAAGGCGAAGCTGATGTTCTTCTGGGTTAGGTATCCGTCCTCGAACGTCCTCAAAATGTACTTTCCGGACATTAAGTTCAACAAAAACAACACGGCGCAATTGGTCAAGTGGTTTTCGAATTTCCGGTAAGTACATGCACAATTACATTTCGCGAAACGAAGAACTGACCCAGGCTCGAGAAGATCAATGACCGGGAAATCCGTTGGCGACCAAGAAACCGACTCTCTCGGAGAGCCCGAACTTGTCGACCAAGCCGACTGTACGGATCGTCCATTTTTTTCAATTATCTTGTAAAAGACATCGAGTCGCCTTTATGCTAATGAGAACTCGATTTTCGAGGGAGCGACCACTCCCTTTGCAGAAGCGGTCAGAACCCAAGAGACGACAGTCGAGCTGGGCGTGTCTGAATCTTAATTACCTTCCTCCGAGCAAACGAATAAGTAACGTACCTACATCGCGTCAGGTAGAAACGAACATTGGTACCTGCGTACTGACCAACGAGCATTAGCATGATTATAATTAGCCTGAGTACGTCCAGATCCAAGATATAAGGCAAATGAAGGCCGTCGTGTAACTTCCACTTCCACCTCGTTCGTTATCACTACTGATCGATCTTTCTTATCATTTTCCACTTCTTCGATCCCACGATCTTTTTACATTTTCTTCCCAATAAAAAACTCTTCGTTACAACAGCACGGATAATTCTGTTTAGGTAAATAATTGTATTCTTCTTCGGATTAGGCGACGATGGCTCTCGTAATCGGGACGCCCTCGTCATTTCAGCACGCGTTCATTATCCTTTGCTCCTTGTCTCCTTTCCTTCACTTCTTCGGCGGGTAATCATGTGAAGGTTTACCGGTGGGAGGTTTTCCTCATCATTTTCTAGCATGCGTTGTCGAGCGTGCTCGATCTGATAGCCTAATGCACGGCTTCCTATACGGAAATGCCTCACTACATTATCGCGCGGGCTGTGTGTGTACGACGACCGCGTGTCTAAGCGTTGTACTTTTGTCACGAGACTTCGTTTCACCCTCTTCTACGTCGAAGGTGACACTTCCTCAAATTACCGGTGCTAATGTCTGCCGACACTTTTTTTTTCCTCAAGATACAAACATTTTTTCCCCTCGTTTCACATGGTTTAATGGGACCGACTTTTTCATTAGCCGTAATAGCCTTGATTTAACATCGAGAGACCACGGATTCGCGTCTGAGAAATTTACACGATGTTTAAGAGATGTTCTCGATCGATTTTTAGATATGCCGTTTTTTTATATCGTCGTTATTGACAGGGTTTCTCAAATAAAGCGTTTACAGGATATCATTGGGGTCGTTGGGGAAAAGGGAGGAAAAAAGATAATGGCGTAGAAGCCGGGGCAGCTGCTTATCAGATACCACAGCGGGACACGCGACTCAGCTAGTAGATCTTATCTGTTGAGTCAAAAAGAATTTTATGCCGTCTAATGGACAATGGACGTCCTCGGCATGAAGATTCAAACAGTGCAAAGCTTTACACGACACGAAAGCTTGTTCCGTCGTTGCATTATAAAAGTATTGCTGCTCGTATCTAAGTCATCAGTTGACGCTATCGAGAAAAGGTATAAATAAATCGCGCTTGTAGAATTTTTTTATGTTTTTTTTCTACGACATTTGCGAATTCATGTGTGGGAAAGAAGGTTTTAGATCGAGGCAATCCAAGGTTGAGACAGTTGCGATTATTTCCAGTCTTTTTTTAAAAATTGCGAGAACGTTCGAATTTTTTGCGAAACATTTGTTTCTGTAATGAATTGAAAGAGAAAATTACTTTTGAAGTTTTTAAATCCCGGAAAGGAGTTTTTATTGGCTAAGATGAAATGACTTGGATTTAGATTTTTTTATGTTTTTACGAGCAGATAATAATTTTAGTAATCGGTTTCTTGACCTTTTTTGAATAAAAAATGCTTTGAGAAATGTTTAATATGGAGATATTTTTCGATGAAATATCCAAGAAATCAATACTCACGTAAATTAATCAAAACTTTGTAAAAGTTCGGAAAATATTTTTATCATTTCGTTTTGTAGCTAGAGCAAAAGACTAAAAATTCTTGACTCAAACTATATTTTCCTGACAATTACAGTTCATAGAAACTAAAAAACGAAAAGTATCTCAACCTAGAGTACTTTTTTCTCGAAAGAAAAAAAAAAACGTACGAAAGTTCGAAAACGAAGTCTCCCTCGTAAAAAGTTGCTGCGAAAAATTTTGAACAAATTACGGAAAAATTCTCAAACGTCTGAAGTTTGGACAAAAAAATGAAGTCCTTCAATTTTTCTTTGGCTTGAAATGAATATCAATAAATTGTGTGTTAAATTCATTCATCAACAGTACTTGAAAAAAATCTAGAATGGAAATCTTTATTAGCAAAAATAGCATTCTTTGGATTTCCTAATATTTTAATTGTTTCATTTAAAAGTTAAAAACATTTCTCATTATTTGGTTTCGTAGTTGAAGCAAAAGTCTGAAAAATGCATCGACTCAAACTATATTTCCCTGGAAATTGCAGTTCGTGGAAACTAAAAAACAAAAAGTGTCTCAATCTAGAGTACGTTTTCCTCGAAACCAAAAAAAAACGCGACGAAAGCTCGAAAGCGAAGTCTCTCTCGTAAGAAGTTGCTGCGACTTATAACTTCAAGACCATGTAAAAGGCATCCAATTAAAAGGCAGTAGCAGGAATTATGGAATCTTGACAGCAAACGAGCTGAGAGGTAATCTCCGCGTACGGGCTCTGTACATACACGCTCGACTCTTCGGCGAGTACGTTTAATCTCACGAAATACAAGAGCCCGGCCGTGGAAAGCAGCTACGGAATAAGCGGCGAGGGCCATTTGGAGAAAAGGTAGTCGCGGGCACCTCGCGTGTGTCTGTCGCGTTATTTATGCATGTGCAAGGCTCGGCTTTCGCGTACCGGTGTGGACGTATTTTCAACACATGTACCGCGCTCGACCTGCCTTCCTGGTATTGTAAGCAATAAGCAACCTGCGGAGAAAACGCCAGCCTCCTCCTCGCTTCCTCGACGACTCGATCGGAATTCAAGCGTGAAATTTCTCTAGTTGGAAAATCTAAAAATGGAAATACGGCGTTTCCGTGGGAGGAATATAAGTAATGAACGATGGATTTCCACTTTATTAAATCCGAAGCATCCCGGCAAAAACATGAGAAAATGTTTCAATTAGTAAATGATTTTTCGAAAAGAAAGCGTTCGCGTCTCCTTCCATTTGCTCACTTGGAGAAGCACGCTAGCGCTTACCATAAAGCTTCTTAAAAAGAATGTATTCGATTCTCCAGAGGAGAGATCGTTTTGCAATACACACACGGCGACGGTGATAAAAATGTACTTTTTTTTTCGTACGATTCTCTCTCCTTCGTTCACGCGATTCGGCGAGAAAAACGCGAGGCTTTCTCTCTCGTCTTTCGCCTTTTCCCTTGTCTTCTCTCGACTCTCCGGAGACCTTTCGAAAGAAAGTATAGGGGCCTTGGCTAAATGAGCAAGTACGAATCCTTTGAGACGGAAGCAGCAAGAGGTCGAGGGAAAAATATTCGGGCGGGAAACGCGCTTTCAAGTAGGGGTGAGAAAATGAGAAGTCGCAGAACGTATCGCGTGTCCGTATCCGAGGAATCGTCTGATGAAGAGGAACAACTTTCCTCTTTGACTCTTCCAGAATCCTCTTTTCCCGATCTCGGCTCTTAGATGATGCTCTTTGCGCATTGTTTTCGTTTTGTCTTAATGTATAAGCCCCCGTGAAAAAAATCCGAAGAAAAGTACCTCGTCGAAAAGCGAAAGAAACTCGTGATTCACGGAAAGCGGTGATTTTTTTTCGCAGAAACTCGGGGAAAGGAAAAGTTTTGCGTAAAATTTACCTCGGCGGCAGGGAAAAGAAACGCGGTGGACGATGTGCTTATTTTGTGTGTTTAGTAGCTCCGCCAGGGCGGAGGAAGATATTTATTGAAAGTGAATAAAGTCGGAAAGTAAAGCGCAGATGAATGACTCCGCATCAGCGCCCGAACCTTCTGCAATGCAGCGGTTGTACGCATAAATGACAGTCACTTAATTAAAAATTACTTAATTACGTTCTTGGCACTAATTAGTGGCGCTCGGTTCTCTTGTGACTTGGTTGCCTACGTAGCTTGCCATGATCCCTCTTCTTTTCTCTCTACCTTACACTCGAACTTCAGCAAGCCTGTTAACCCCTTCCCCCAACGGCCGCAATTCCAGTAAATTCCGAGCGATGTCGAAGTCTTGGCCGCCATCGCAGTTTTCGTTTTGCTTGATTAACGTGAAAAAAAGAATCTTAACCGTTGTCTCAGATCTCATTTTTTCCCGCCAGCGAATCAAACTTTCACGAATTATTTTATTTGCATGCGTTTTATTCGTTGATTCGGAATTGTTTTCTCGACATTCGCGATATTAATACGGCTTACGTAACGAATTCGCTGAGTAAAGCTGTATCAGGCGAGTTTTGCGTGATGATTCTTTTTGAATTTTTTGGATAATGAACGCAAGTACGAGAAACACGAGTATTGGCTGAGCAGTAGACAATGCGGTGGCCGCGGGGCTATCGCAAGAGGAACAACGTAGGATGTCGGGTATGAGGTTTAGAAAGAGGGGTTCCGGACAGGCGAGTATAGGGATGACGACGTGAAGCAATAGTCGGGCAAGGGGCTGAGAGACTTTATGGGGGATGTAAGCGTCGTCACTGCAAGCCTAATCCGGCGCTATGAGCCGCTACTTGCAGCATGCGTACGGTACACTCGGAGTCAAATATTTTCGTTCAGAGTTCATTACTTTATCCTTCAACAGGGATCATGAAAAACTCCGCGGCTCATCAATTCCGGATGTTCTCCTTTCCTCGTAATTAAATTCAGCATCGCACGGTTTGACCGGTGCCAAATGTACAATGAACTCTCAGATGAACTTCCCGGATGTGGCATTTGCTTTAGATTGAGATACCCTTGATTTTTTGGTTTTTAGAAACTGTGAAATCGATGCTTTGGATATGATTGAAACGCGTATAAAAATGGTTGAGTTTATTAACGTTTTTTACATCTTTTTGGAGAGCTGGCGATTGGAAACGACAAAGAATAAAAGGGAATGAATATTATTTTCAATAGATTTGTATTCGACGATTTTAATAACTCTTTTGATTAATTTTTATTGGATTTTTCGAAATATTTTTTGAATATTTTCATTTTTTATTTCATTTACCAAAAGGGGATTATTCTCAATAGATTAATTCAGTTTTTCTATTTTCTCTTTTGAAATTCAAAGATATTTTTCATCATCGATGAAAACTGTTCTAAGAACTTGCATTTTTGCAGACAATTTTCAAAATACTTTCATCCCGAGGCACGTTCTCTGTCCTGAAATTGGCGTGGCTGATAAATAATGAATAATACTCGTGTACGATATAAAAAGTGTGGGAGTAATATCGGGCGTTCATTCTAAATTTATGAAAATTCGCGGCTTTCCCGACAGAGCTCGGACATATTTCATAAAAATAGCCTCGCCAAACAATTATAATATCCCGGGCTGTACAAAGTTAGAACGAATTCAGTGACTGACGTATAGTGCGACACGTCCATCCTCTCGTGAGGTTTCGAGTGTCGAATTGGAAACGCAGGAATTGGCGTGAAATTACTGCGTTTCGACCAACATTTACCCGAGCTCTCGCAGGTTAACGTTCGACTGGACGAGACTGAATTGATTTCGTTTGAAATCTCTCTCTCTCTCTACCGTTATCCACTCTTTCCGCCAACTTCATTTCGCTCCGGTGCTTCATCCGTTATTCGTTTTCTCCTCGCTTTGTATTACGTGATTATGCATCGATACTGTTCCAGAAAATACAAATTACTAACATATTTTGTTCCCCAAATGAAAATCATTTTCATCCCAGAATTCCCAGAATAATTTCATCATTTTCATCTCTGAATTCCGTAGAGTGAAAATTTGTTCTTATTGGCCTCGGTCGTTTCAATTTAAAAAGAAACGAGCAAAGCAGTGAAAAGGATAAGTCAGTTATGTACAGTTATAACGTATGCAAATCGCCCTTATGTTAAACTACCTCCCAAGTATACTGGAAGTAAAGTCACATGCGGGTGACGAAGCAAGTGAAGTAGGACTATCTTGCGGATTATTATACGGGCGACAAGTATTCTGTTGAAATTCGTTATCTCTATGTAAGAAAAAAAATCGTTGTAGAAAGTTTCGTTCCAAGAGCCAAGGAATAAGACGTTTTTATTCCCGTCGAACGTTAAAACAATAAGCAACAAACGCGCGAGTGGCTCGTTGAAAGGTTCCGACGTGTCGCGATGTTAAAGTTGTGACGAGCGCGCACAAAAGACGCGCGAGATCCTTTTTTATTGGCTGTAAGCGTTCGCTCAATTGTCGATACGAAAAAAAAAAGAGTTTTCTGCAAAACTAGACTTCCCGCGGCGCATTGATACGGATGAATTCAAGTTTGCTCGGACAATGGTCTGCTGCTTCCATACTTTTTTATTAAAGAACAATGAGGCGACGTTGACAATTCTTGCAATGACAGAAAGTCTCGAGGTAAAATGACGATTCGACAAGTAACTTCGAGAAAGAGAAAGGATGACATTGTTTATGATATTCCGTGGTGTCGGTTAACAAGTATACTGTTATATGGCGTGCCATAAAGGGTGCACAGCACCCTTATCTAACCTACTGCCCCACTGGCGTGAGTTCGCCCCTAGACTCCAAACCTTCACCACTTTCTTTCGCCATCAATTTCACGCATAACGGTCGTTACGTGTACCTAATCGTGGCCGCGTTTATCAGCGACACTTTACCGATTTTCGCCCAAACATTTACGCGAAAAAAAATTTTCATTCGAGCCATCGACTCATCCACGAGAAAAAAATATGACGAGTACTTGAAAAATCAAAGAAAAAGAGAAACAATGGGTGAGCATGTGATAATATCCTCGAAACGAATCAACGGACGTGGAAAAATGAGCGAGCATCGCGTAATCACGTATATCGCGACGGTTATCTTGCGGAAGAGAATAGAGACGATGGAAATTTTTGTTTCTTTCGTAACTCTTTCTCTGCCCCGGTCGACACGACGTAATGTGGCATGACAGGAGGAAAACTTGACAACAAAGAATTATTGATTTTTTCCCAGCGAGTTGAACGAGTTGCCGGGCGGCTGAGCGGTCCCGGTAGGGTATTCGACAAAGGATGTTTTCCAAGTCCCTAACCTAGGCAACCCTTCTCCTACACGCTCGTGCACGTGTACATTCGCCATCTCCGTGTGTCTCCGAGGATGAAGACGCCAAAGTGTGTATGTACGCAAGAGTTTCAACTTGTGTGACACGAGAATTGTCCCGCTCGTTTTTCTGCTCTTACTTCCACTTGCACCTCATCTGACTTTCTCTATCGATGCGCTATCTCTCGTCGTCCCTTTCTTTTTTTTTATTACTCATTTTGCGTCCGGGCTGTGTACTCAGTCGACGCAGCGAAGACTTGAGCGTCTCATTGTCATCCTAACAGACATTGAAGCAGCTTCCTGACAAATATGGGAAATGTAACGTTTCAAGTAGCGTAAAAATTTATTTCTAGGCTAAACGCATGAGGCTTCGCGAGCTCTACTTCACGGTAAAACGAGCTCGTTTATCGTGGCTTTTTATTTCATATACATATACCACGAGAATTTTTCAAAGGTTTCTTTCTTCATTCTGCGATTCGAGGATTCAAAATTACCAATCGACGAAGCGGTAAAGCGCTCGGCTTGTTTCAAGTTTACCGAAGAGTGAAACTACTCAAAGTGATTTGACCCTTACTTTAGGGAGGAAAGGTATACCCCGATTATCGTTGTCTTCGGATGGGGTGCATTTTCCAGTGTTCATTAATTCGTTTTTAATTACGCCGTGCATACATGCATAATTGTCAACCGAGCAAGCTTTGAGTTTCGCCGTCTTAAAAACAAATTCACAAAGTCGGAGCCATGACAAAAAGCGACGAGTTTTTTTTTTTATGTTAATTGCATCTGTGGCAGAATATTATGTGTACACTGGCGTAGAAATAGCACGTGGCTCAGAATGATAGAAAGCGAAAAGGGGAAGGCAGCAGCATTTTTCAAGCAGCCAGATGCAAAGAGGGATCTAAGCATAGGGCACATGAAAAGTGTGCATTGTAAGATCGGCGCGTGCGACACGCAGACCCCCCTTTCAGCTTCATGCTCCCTTATTTTTTTCTTTCTCTTTCTCGCCAGTCTTTGGTTCGCACGTCTCGTACCTTCTCCCAGGATCGTCCGAACCCCTGTTTCTCCAACTCCCTCTTTTATGAAGGGCGGCGGCCAACAACTTGGGGCTTAGAAGCGCAGCCACCACGCATTGTCGAAGGCACATCTGCCGTGAGATCGTGCTCGATTGTCCGCGGCTTAGAAACTTGGACGTGGAAAAAGTAGTTTAGCTCTCACGTGCCCGATGCGCCGATTTCATCGTGGATTATAGATTTCGCTTATCGATTAAAAATATCGCTGCTCGCTGAATTTTCGGTTTCTTCATCGCAAAACAAATCGACCGCGAAAGGAGAAAGTGCTCTAGATCGAGACAGTCGCAATTATTTATTATCGTTGTTTCAAAAATCCTAACAAATTACAGATTTTTCTTAGTTCGATTCAACTTTTTTAGTTCTAAACTTTGTATTATCGAATTATCGTCGACTAAAACTAATCGAGTTCTTGTACAAGTCATGATTTTCAAATAGTTTGAAAACAGTTCAGTTTCTTTTTGCTTGAAACTACGAAATTGATTTGATAAATGTTTATAAAATGCATTTTCATCATTTAATTTCACAGCGACGACTCGAATTACGTGTTTTACTGAAAACAATAGTTTTTCGAAAGAAAAAAAGGAAAAGACGTCTCAAAGCACGTCTCCCCTCTTCGAACGATGAGACATTGTCTGGACATGATTATGCGCAAACGCGAAATCGGGCGCGAGCAATATGTAGATTATTGATATGGATTTTCAATAGACACCCCTTTTGACTATGAACGCTCAATTAGACACAATGACGAGGGCCGGCATTCGTTTGCCTTGAAAATTTGTCGCCAAACAGAGACTACGCGTGGACGGATGTTTGCGCGCAAACTTGACGTCGTTTCTCGAATGAAAGTTCGAAAGCCGCGCGGCGTCGGATGTATCTTTTGATTAGCGCATTTTTTATCCATTAACAAGGGTCGCGGTGTCAAATGACCCTTTGGGGAAGTCGAATCCCTTCTCGGCGTGTCAAGCGAAAGGAAAACGCCAGTAAAAATAATAATTGCTGCGCGGCTGCAGCGGAATAGAATGATGTAATCACTTGTTAAGTTGAGTTTTAATTACTTGATTTTCCAACGCTTACGCAAATGCTTTCCTTCCTCCTCGGTGGCGTTCCTGCTTGGCAGCTCGTCTGCAAGCTCGTTTTCATTGTGGAGAAATTACGGTTGCAAGTCTGAGTGTAGATGGCGTTAAAGTGTTAATTACTAATTAAGAAGGGCGTAGAATCAAGACCCTATGCGACACCTTTTTGAACGCGCCCTCTGAATGGACGCTCACGCCCTGTCGGGCTAACGCGTGTACCTACCCAGCCCAGTCTTGCGCTTCATGTACAACGTGCAACAAATATCTCGCTTCGTTGACTACTTCCTCCGACTCTGCCTTGGTCTTCCATTCAAAAGTCTCGCGATTTTCTCGTTAGGCCGAAGAGTCTACTCGCGCAGCCGGCGGCATTTCAGCCACTTTTTTTTTCATCCTTCAACGCGACGCTACAAAAATATTCAATTCGCGATGGCAAACGAGTTCGAAAACATGGCCGCGCGATCTTTGAAACGCTTCAAAGTATCGTGGGGTGCGCGAAACAATGCCGGCGAATCATCCCCCAGAAACGTTCTTTAACGTTCGTCCCCGTGCCCCCTCTGCGAATTTGAAATCGGATCGTAGCGAATGAAAGTCGTCGCAGAAGAGAGGATCTTCGATTTTTTTCTATCCGATTGAGCCTCGAATCCCAAAGTCGCCCTAATTGTTCATGGCGGAAGGAAAAAAAGGGGGCGAAAAAAAGCCAATCGCTTTGTCCCCCGACTCTCATTATTAGCATAAAAAAGCGCCTCAAAAGATATAAAAAGCTGAATAAGAATCTGTTAACGGTCGTCTACTCGAATTATCCAAGTCTCGAGAAAAACTTAGAGCCTCCATGAAAGCGCGGCTTTCATAATTAGATGCTAATAATCAGGGCGGGCTCGATTACGTGTGTCTTTTCTTCTGCCTCCGCCCTTTATGCCGAGGCCTCCCTTCTTTTAGCCGACCTATCATCTCTTGACGACACCTCATGAAGAAGACCCGAAGGCATGAAGAGCTTATTATTATCCTAATTATACAATACCACAATGAATGGTTTAGCAGCTCTTTCTCCGTCCTTATCATTGAAAGTCGCGCGGAGCTCTCTTCCTCGTGCGCGTCGATGCTCTTCTCGCACTTGGAGCCAGCCGAAGAGTGGTAATTCTAGCACTCGGGCTTTTTGTCGTACTCGGCTACGGAACTAGCCCTGTCTCTCTCACACTCTTACACTCTATTATGCATTCGCGTATCATCCACGTCGTACGATCTTCTGTCTCCGAGAGGCTGTTTTAATTAGGCACTTCGTGAAATCATACACACGTACGGTAACGCATACTCGGCTGGATGCAGTAGCTGCGTAGCCTATTCTGCGATCAGACGAGGTTCAATGCCGTTGATGGGTAGTTGAGCAAGGATTATAGGTTCAGGTGACACATGTTGTTAAGGACTGGCGGATGCGTGGTTAACTGAAGGGCCTGGGAGAAGCGAACGGAGCGAAAGACGTCCTCGTCATCTTTGCAGCTCCCCGAGCGACGCTGCTCGATGAAAAAACGTATATTTCGAAATTGTCTTAATTGACGAGAATGTTCATTTGACTGCGAAAAATTCGCATGAAGATTCATTACTTTTCGTAATCATCAATGCGGAACGACGGAATTTGTTTCTCTTTTCGCGTAAAAGGATGATAAAGGGAAAATTTTGGAAAAAGTTTTACGCGAAAGAGGATCCGTTTTCAGCACTTTGGAAATTTTGCTTCGGTCACTGTTGCCACACTAATTACCCGTCAATTAGGAACTTATGTTTGTACAACCGCGTTAATTAATTAACGCAAACAGCAACATTTTCTCGGTTTTGCTGAACTCGCGTACTTGCATGTACATAAATTCGTATGTACATTTAATTTCCTTAAATGGCGCCTCCTTGCATATTTGTCGCGTTATGCATTTTTGTCTCTTTGAAATCTGAACGACGCGGACTCTTATTCTCGAGCAAACACGGAAAATTAGCGGAAAAGTTGGTTCTTCGTTTCGCGGGTGTATTCGGTGTTTATTGGGAGAGACATTTTTTAACGTTTGTCGAATCGTCTTTACAGGGAATTTTATTACATCCAAATGGAGAAATACGCTAGGCAAGCGGTTTCGGAAGGAGTTAAAAACTCTGAAGATCTTCGCGTTGGAGGTGATTCCGAAATTTATCGGGTGCTCAATCTTCACTACAACCGCAACAACCACATTGAGGTATGGGGTCCCCAGGTGCGCAACTACACCAACACGCACTCGCCACATTTATTTTATCGTGTTACACATTATTTTACAATTCCATTGTTAATCGAAAAAAAGAACGTTGTTTTCATTCACACTGAATCTTTGAGTCTTCGACGAAACAATTTCAGTCATTTTCAGTCAATATTTCTTTGATCAAATAATAAATAACTCAATTTCTTCAAAAATTTTTTTGGGGAGAAAATATTTTTTTATTCTACTTTGAAATTTTGTGTTTTATTCGCTTGTACAATTTATAATAAAGTTCAAAATTACTTTTTCTACTAAAATGGAGGGAAGAGGGTACGATCAGTTTTTTGAAGAATTAAATTTTCTGTTCAGTTGAAACTTGGAGTAACGAAATTACGAGTCGAAATCGGGCTCGAATCGTTTCATGAAACATTCTGAAAATACACTTAAACCTTTTGAATTTCTTTGTCGATGCGACTACACATTTCGATTGAGCTTTTCCAACAATTAGATCCAAACATTGAAAACGATGTAAAAACACTGACGACGAGATTCCATGTTCCAGGTGCCGAGCAACTTCCGACACGTCGTAGAACAGACGTTGAAGGAGTTTTTCAAGGCGATTCAAGGTGGCAAGGACACGGAGCAATCGTGGAAAAAGTCCATCTACAAAGTAATCTCCAGGTTGGACGATCCCGTTCCCGAATATTTCAAAAGCCCCAATTTTCTGGAGCAGCTCGAGTAAGCCGGCGAAGAAGCGCGTCTTTGACCGCTAACGAGCAGAACGAAAAGTGACGATATGCAAAAACAATGTCATCTGGAAGGTTCCTACACATCCGGGTAGGCCTTCGTCGAACGTGCATCAGGTATCCTCTTTATAACATATCGAAATCGAGCGAATGGAAGCGACGGCGAAGGCAGTACGTTACGAATTCAACGCAAGCAGTGTCACCAGCACGAAGCCGAAACAAGAGGATTTGGTGGCAGAACTCTGTCATCGTACGAAAGCCGACGAAAAATCCGAGCACGCCGATTCGTCACCGAACAAAGCGTTTGACAATATCTTGTCAATTAAGGATTATAACTTATCAGGAATGATCGAATGATTCCTCACTTCGCTAGTAGTTACGTCACAGAGATAGATCGTTTGCAAACAGCTCACCAAGTGAATTTCTCGTCATCTTGGCGTACATTCCACGCGTCGTATACAAGCATTGATCATCTCTGTACACGACCCTTCATTTCCCCAATTAACATTTACCCCATTAACAAATTTAATGCTTAGAGACACTCCGCGAAATCGTCGACAGATTTTACAAAAGCGATGCAATTTTTCAACCATCGTACGAAATATTTCTTTCGACAAATCACTTTTTAGCGCTTGACTAAATAGAATTGGCCCCAATAATTCAGTAGCAATACGTCAATTGCTATTTGTAAGAGTGCAATGCTTTTTGTTTTACATTTAAAAAATTAGATTTATCATATCGATACATTCGATTCGTAAACATTTTTGCTAGAACACTCCCACAACTTTAATGCCGAATGTAAGTTTTTATTTACAGGAACCAACAACTGATTTTCTTTACGATCACGCGAACTTTTATGGAAAGCCGAGATTTGAACAATAGTATCTGAAAAATTAGCAAAAATGTTTGCGAACGCACGAGCTTATTAGAAACCCTTGAATTTGTGTGCTCGCGAATGGCGCGTATTTGTTCGTAACGTCATTCCGTTTCTTTATCTCAATCGAAATCCGAATGATGGTACGGACGAGAAATGAAAGAACGATTCGCGGGCACATCTCGTTGATATAGCTCTTGACTTTTTCGCGGAAATCATTGTTCTTTAGAGAACCTTCGTGCCCTCCCACATCCCATTCAACCGATCAATTCATCAATTCACGATTTTTCTCTGGTAATTTCGAATCTTCCCATAATTGAAATTCAAACGCTTATGGCAATATTCGGATGATAAAAAAAGCTGAAGTTAGCGAAAGTTGACGATACTTATCCTTTTGATCAAGCGGCAATTTGATCGAAATTAAGAAAGGAACGCGAGTCTATGGAACAGTAATCAAAGTCAAGTACCGGGGGCGTCCTTAAATCTAGACATTACTGAAAAGAAGGCTATGTATGTAGAGAGATAAAAACCATGTATGGCAATACGAAAAAATTTTATTCATTTTACATTGCAGTATTTACGTTTTGTTTCTGTAAATATGAAAAATATACCGTATAAGATAACGCGATACGAATGACCCGAACCGAGCAAGGTATTGCCGCCTTTTGATTATAATTTTGTAGATAAAATCGATAATTTGCATTGCGAGACGCATGAACTTTTTGTAAGTACTTTCGCTTGGTTTTCAAACGAGGATTATTTTCGTTGTAAGATAAATTTCGCTATAAGTTGAATATTCAAATCGAATATTCACGATTAATTATATGAATAGTATAAATACGATAACGATTATTGTAACGTTCGGGACTCTTAGTAGTTACTTTCGAAAAAAATTTATTTACTTAAGCGAACACGTTTTAGTTTAGCTATGTATTACGTATAAAATCACTTAGTTTTTTCGTCATCCCTTATACCTTATCCCCGATCTTCCTGAGCATTAGTTTTTTAAATTTATATTGAATATTATTCTACGATAAGCGATATTATTATTATTATTATTATTATTATTATTATTATTATTACTATGATTACTATTATTTTATCATTATTATATTTACTTATTTAAACGTATTGACACCAAAAACAAAAACTTACACTTACATACAAAACACCCACACGCACATACGTGTTTTTAAAGCGGTGAGTTTTAACCTAGTCACGAGTCACTATTTTTAATTGAATAATGGATTATTTTATTTATTATTTACTCTAATAAATGGAAAAGATGGAAATTTATTTAAAAGCGTTTTCTTTTCATTTATTGCGATCGTCCTTTTGATTTTCCTCGGACGTTGCTTTCCGCTTGGTAAATTATTAGTTCCCCTAAAACTAATTCCCATGCGAATACAATAGACTCTTGGAAGAAGCCCACGCGGTAATGCAATTCCTGATACAACTGTGCAACAGTCGTTACACGAGAAAACAATGGCAATTATTCGTTGACCCTTCGAACTGGTATCAAGAAAAATGTTCTTTCAATAATCTATCAATTTTTGGTTCTTTTTAATCTCGGAAGCTGTGCTTTTCTCTATATACATGGATTCAAGCGACTTTTAGAATCACAACGAGCAAAAGGTTAAGTATGAACGTCACGAGATCTCGTAGGATTAATGACACGACTGATAAACTTTCGTAATCAAATTTTTGATAAAAAGCGTTTTTTATAAAATTCCAATCCGTTCGAATTCATTCCTATATAATGGTGAAGAAACCATCTGTGATCGGCGAGAAATAGAGCTCGCTTTAAATCGAGAATTATCCCAAATGCAAGACTTGGAGATGAGAATCAAACCCGCGAAATTAACGTATCGGCGTGTGAGAATCCGTGAAGTAATATTCTAATTGAAGAAAGGGAGAAACAAAATTGTCCGCGCGACAGATGTTATTAAGAATCGATCGACTCGTCCAACCAATAACTCAAGATGACAACCATAATCTGGAATATTTGAAACTTGAGATGACATGATGCATATGTATACACTTAAACGCATAAATAAGAAGTCTCATAAACAGAATATTAAGTAATTGTATTTAACGTTAAATACTTTCACGCTATTGATGATTAAATTACGAGTAATTAAAGATAAAAAGGGCCAGGAGGCGTAACTACCTTACAGTAATAAACTAATAACGATAACTACTATTATAATGAACTATCGGGTTTTCGAGGTTAAGCCGTGATAAACGAGGATTGAAGTAGGCTAAGGAAAAAAAAAATTGTTTATCTGCTAGGATCATATTAGGAAGCATTAATGATGAAAAATTTGCTGATATGGAGGATGCCGTATAGACTTTTCCGTAGAGTTTAGGAAAGAAATGCACTCCTCCAAAAGAATTTTTCGTGAGAGGCGAGAGTGTGAAAGTATAAGCTGGAGTGAACGCGAGACGCGAAAATGACGACTGACAGGAAGTAAAAACTAACTACATTTTTATTAAAATGGAAAAAAGGAAAAAAAGGGGGGGGGGGCTAGTGCTATGCCAACTGATTGTTACAAACACCGAGTGGATAAAATAATTTTTCTTTGTGATAATCTCGTACACTGAAACGTGTTAATGCCTATGCGTTAGTATGGATTATTATGCGGTTGAGGTTAATGGATTGATAGAAAAAGACTTCAAGAACCCGAGAGAATGGGCGAACCCCCTGAAAGTGCAGATTATTATTTTGTTTGAACGAAACCCAAAGTAATGTTAGTATTTAAAAAAAAAAGTGTCCAGACGAATGACAATATAACGTTTGCTCGGAAATGAATGGAAAAAAGGAAAACAAATTATGATAAATGGTGTCAAATACATGTAGATACGTGAAAAGTAAGTGATTACGTTGCAATAGAACGAACGCGCCGTCGATTACTCCGGCTGTGTTTTGTACTATGATACTTAAACGCGGATGAAATGAGTTCATTATCTCGGTGTTCAAGAAAATAAAGTTGGGACTTGAAATAAAGTGAGGAGCGGTGGTATAATATTGAATTAAATTGGATGGTACAGAAACGTAGGGAGCCAAGTGTCCTTGATGCGACCGTCGTTCTAGCCAAAAATCTCACGATCTCACTAAAAAAAAAACAAGAAACGATGTTATTGGTCAAGTAAGATCGACATCAACATCAGCGATATTAAACTGAGTTCGGAGCCATGGGCTAAAGACGTTCGGCGCAAACTGATCCTAGAAGAAAGATGAGACATATGAAGAAAAAAGGGGGAAGAAGGGAGAAAAGGTAGAAGTAGAGTTTGAGTGAGATAAAAATGATGAAGAAAATTATACAGAGAGTGCCGGCCTCCTTGCCTACCGGGAGGTCCGCGCCTATATTGTAAAAACAATGAATAAGTGATTATATTAAGATAAAAAAGAAAATAATGAAAAAGTAATGAAATTATAATGGCCGTTGAATATATGTTATTGAAAATGAAATGCTTTCAAGTTATCCATTTTTCATACAATATCGTTTGGCAGAACTTTGGCGAGTAGATAAATATACACACTGTAATTTCTGGTGAGATGATACTCAGTTTTACTTTTGTGCGAGCGAAAGAAGGCGAGAAAATGAGACTAAGAAGAGACAGAGAAAAATGATTAGGCGAAAATAACCCTGTCTTCCGGCTCAGTAGCGCTATGAAATGAAAGAAAATCATACATATTTACGTGCATAATCAATTGCAAAAACGTATGCTGTGACTAAAAAGTAGACACGTGTTCCGATAAATCTTCTACTCTTGCTGTGTTCGTTACCATTCCGGAATCGATTTAACGCGAACAACAAACCCAACCAACTCATCTATCAATCGCAAATCACGAATCACAAACTTTCCAGTATGCATTATTTCATTTGCATATCTTCACATGATTACAACAAATTATGATTTTTTCACTACAGTACCTACCATTTGTCGTCACAAATGGAGAACATTTTATTTACCCAGCACAATTTTTCTGAGATTCAATCATTTCGCAACAAATTCGTAATGTCAATTTTCGGCATTTTGATCCGAATTTCGTTACAGCAGATAATCACAGAAATATTGCAAATGAATTAATGTATGAAGAGTTTTATATCGTGATCTATAGGACATTCATATGACTTAAATTAATGCCTTTTCGAGGGTTTTTTTTTCATTTGCGAAAAATTCGCATTTCGAAGAAACACTGAAACATATTTTCTCAGTTATTATAACTTGGTTATTCATGGAAAAAAGTGTTTTTTTTTTATTCTTTCAAATTTGATGTTATCATTTGCAGTACAATCTCCGCTACAAATGCGGCAACGGACTAATAATTTTTAAGGTGAAAGTGTTGATTTGCCAGTATTTTTCGATGTCCTAACGAATTTTTCAGACCCCGAATAAGTATCGCGATTGTAGTTTAAAACATCGATGAAAATGTACAAATTTTCATTCAAAATTGCATCACATTTATGATGATGTTTAGAGGAAAAAATTAATGAAAAAATCGATATTCATCTTAAAAATTAATAGTATTTTTATTTTAATACACGTATCTCATGAAAAAAAAAAATTACTGTTTTCAAAGTTCACAATCAAGTTATAAATTCATCTTATAAAAAGTTGAAATCAGAATGTAAAAGAAGAACACTTTTTTACAACTCTTGAATAATGAATTAAATCAAGAACCGTCGTTTATCCAAAACTTAAGGAAAATGAAAATTCCAAGATCTCAATAATTGCATTTCCAATGAACAAAAGGCGAAACAGTTCCTGACGACACAACAATAAATAATCAATAGCATTGAATATAACGAACGAAGGATAAAAATCAATCAAGACGACCATCTGTACGAGGAGAAAAACATTTTCGAAAAGTCAATAAAACGGAACCAAAACGTATCACTGTAAGAATCGGTACACGAAAAGTCAACGAATGACACTTGATTTGATAATCTCGTAAACGCATATTTATATGCAGGACCCAGAGTGCGTTCCTCCATCATTCGCCTCCACCTACCTCGCCGTAATTACTCAATCCGCGTGAATTGATTCAGAACCCCAACGTATAAGAACTTTATTATTTCGTAATCGCGCTATTGAAACTCAATAAACAATAGAATATCTTACAATAAAATTATGGATATATGCCGCATATTTTTCATGACTTATTGAGTACAATAATTAGCGACGTTCATTGCTTTAGGCAGATATTCATCAGTTACGTAAAAATTGTTATTATTATTGATACTATTCTTCAAAACTGATTTCCATTACCGCTATTGTTGTTATTATTGTTAATAGATCTGATGTACCATTGCCATCGATATTAATAATAACAATAGCAATTTTTTACGACTTATTTTTTCCTATTATCGACTTAATTTTCGTTAGATTTACTGTTTCTATTGACAAGTGTACGATAAACAGTATTAATTGCAATACTAAGAAAACCTGATTCATGGCAGCTAAAAAACTACCCACTGCGCGAAACGGTTCTGCGCACCGGTTTTATCGGGAGGCCTAAATTGTACGGGGGTATCTTCGATGTCTAGTCGACCTGTAACTTTTCGAATCGTACGATCCTTGTTTTCATTCTTCCTTTTGCTTCTTGTTGTTCCGTCGAATGTTCAAAAGTAGAAAGAAAGAAAGAGAGAAAGACAGAAAGAAAGAAAAAGAGAGAAAGAAAAAGAAAGAAAGTTAGAAAGAAAGAAAGAAAGAGAGAAAGGAAGAAAAAAAGAGATAGAGAGCAAGGGATTAGAGAGAGAATGAGAGAGAGAGAGAGAAAAAAACTGCCGAAACTCCGCGGACCCTATGGCACCGGTGTGGAGTACACTATTTTAGGAAAGTGGTCGTTTCTTATCCATCATTCACTCATAGTTTGTAACGAAACGTAAAATAATTAGATACGACATTAATAATATATAAATATAAAAATATAAATATATTATTGATATAACTTACGTTTATAAACTATTCTATCTGTAACAAGACGATATAGTTAAAATGATCTGTTTCATATGAATGTCTGTAAACTACAGAGCGTTTAGAACTCTATGCCAACCGTTGAGCCCCTTCCTCCTAGTTATAGTCACTCTTTCCTATCGTCGAAAAACATAAATTTGGGTCACGATCAGGTTTTTACTCCGTTATTCACGCGTTTTACACTCTAATGATTAAGAACATGCTCAATGCAATTGACGAAAAGTATTGCATCGATGAATCAAAATGCTTCTAGATAAGTAGCTTTAAGGCAAATTTCAAAGTGACTTTTGACTTGAAATTTACGCATTTTTCGCGTCAATTGAATTCTTAAATTTTAGTTTCGCCGACGCGAAGTTGAAAATTTATTCGTGGAGGAAATGAAGAATACCCACTCATGAAATTTCATCCATCTCACAACCATGAATTTTATTAAACTCAGCGTAACGTCATGTTTGAAAATTCATTTTTGGAAGGGCTCCTTCGAAGAGTTGCACTCAGGAAGAATACGAAGTGACTTTTTGCAAATAATTTAGCTCTGTTTTAAGCGGTTCGTCGAATGTTGATCGGTAGTATTCTCCAGCAAACTCATACTTCCAAGACAAAGCGAATACTCATTTGCAATGTAACACAATTTACGTTGAAGCTCCACATTTACGTTACAGGAATGAACGGATTTATTCAAAATTCAAGGACAGCTGCATTTGCATATTAAACTATTGAAATTGATGATACTTTACAGCGAGAGTCGACTCAAACGCAAGAATTCTCCGATCAACGTTCGAACGGGCTGAAGTGATTGTTGAGTTCAAGTTTTACTTAGCTAGATAATTTTCCTTCATTGCAAAGATTGATACGTTGATTAGTTGACAATTTCAATTAAAAGACTTAGTATCTTAGTGTGTTTTGTTGCGATGTGTATGTTCAGCATGCATGAGTTGTTATTTCGCACTTTGAATTGCAGTGGGATTTCAAACAAAAGTAAAAAATGAAACGAGGTAATGGTAGGGACGATAAAAAGAAATAGAACTGCAACATTGCCGCTTAGTTCAATGAGCATTGAATTATTCAGGCTGTTCATACTTGGCTGTTATCAGAGAGTAATCGAATAGTAGGGGATGCTAACTTGTAGAGATCGTCGAGTAATAAGAGTACGACGAACGAGGGTTGTTCTTGCGTTCTTCCAGTTAGAAGGGAATCTTTTCTTTGCAAATAATCGGAATCGAAAAATGACGAAATATCGTGGACATCGTATAAGAGTGATCTAGTCTTTCCATATATACATACGTATAAACATTAACATACAAAACTTCCATTCAACAACTCTGATTATCTGGTTTCATGTTAGAAAGGACGATATTTGAATCGCATTTCCCCCATAAGCGGCAACCTCGAAAGTCTGAATGACTTTCTTAAATCTCCGATTCGTAAATGTTTTCAAATTAAAGCAAAACATGAACGAACGCGCTGGTCAGAAAACGATCCTTTCAACAAGAAATCGGAGGAAATGAAAAATTTATGAAGCTTTCTTTTGGCGTTAGGCAGTCACAGGCGAGCGCTGGTCCGGCTCTCAATTTTGAAATAGACATTTCGATGTAAAGCGAAAAAGTGAACAGACCCCCAAAACCCGACGCAATAGAAGAAGGCAACCGGATCAAAATACCGCCACTCGAAGAAACAGTTTCTCGCGCGGGGCCCGGTTGCGGCCGCCACTAATTATACTAGTAATTAAAGTAATAATTATTCTACCTTGTAACCTTTATCCAATCCGCCAAACCTCACCCTCCCGCCCACCCCCCAACCCCCCCAACCTTCTCTCGCGAGCCTTAATCTTTGTAAAGGGCGGCGCGTCACAACCAGGGATGCATAAGGTCCCTGGAGCCGCCATGGTAGCCGCGGCCACACGACTGTGTTTAACGGGTTCCGCGCCCAATCTCACTCACAGCACACACTGGGCCGACTCGTCCGATAGAATGTGCCTTCAGTGTTGATTTTATACGAAAAAAATACTAAAATTATACAAAGGGGCCCGACATAGACCGAACGCCCACCCAAAGCCTGACTGGTGCTCGACCGCTGCCTATTTTTTCACTCCGTCACAAACAAACGATACTCTGTACATTCGTGTTCCTGGCCGCATATAAAACTGCCCGACGAAAGCATTTTTTTGTTTTATGCAAAGTAAAGTATTTGATCCGCTGATTCTCAACGACGATCAAAGGGTTCCCATCTTCTTACGCGGTCGCGTATAGAAGTGGCGAACAAAATAATTATTTTTCGGCGCAGAGGAAAGTAGACTTATTCTTGGATGTGTTTGGTCCGCTAATTTTGAAAATGATCGAAGAGTCTATCCTTTTTGCGTGGTCGGGAACACGAGTGTTTGGTGCCGATAGAACACTCACAATAACATAATAATCAGTATTATACTACACGGACCTTTATTTTAGGCAAGGAGTTCGAAACGCTGCTATACACCGATACATACACACATATATCGATAACATGCAAATATTACGCGATAAGTATATTTACATAATACATAAATGTGTACTATGGTCTCTCCCACTTTCCATCAAACAAACCCTATCATCGGCCGGATGGCTGGCTCATCGACGTTAAAATACCGAGGGAGTTTGTTGTAGAATGATCTTCAATCAGCCAGACTTGTCAAGAAAACGGTTCCTGCGTTAAGAATAACATAACGCTTCAACGTTATTTTCATCGTAATAATCAGCGGTCGCGGAAGAAAGTCGACGAGCCAAGCGCATATCCGGTTCAACAGTACCCGTGAAAAAGTAGAAGTTAACTGCATAAATATGACGATTGTAATGACCATGAGAGCTTCATAACAGCTATTAACTAAACTACCATTAAACTTATTAATTATTAATGAATAACAAACAGTAAATCAGTATAAACAGTAATGCCAGCATAACCATTAAATTGTGTGTCGACAACTACATACTACTACCTACCATATATCGAAGTAATAGCCGTATGTAAAAGGAAAACTTATATTCTACCAGTTATATCAATCATTCCGTTTTAATAAGCAAACAATGAAAAATATTCCTAGAAAATTCCCATGTCCATTCCTCGATACTGTGATGCGACAGGATAAAGCAAAATAATCCAGTACTTGATCGAAAAACAAAGCGAAAAAAACGAACGAACAGCCGAAAACCTTTAAGGGAAGGGAAATGTTAATTCAATCACTGGAGATGTACTACTATTAGTATTCGTAGGCAGTTTGTAAACCTTTGTTCCCGTTGTACGCACATGTGTGGGGAGACCATATAACTTTAGCTCCGCCGCTCATTTCAATGATCACTTGTAAGATTGTAAATCCGTCGAGAGACGAGAGGCGTTCGCGTGAAATTGGCCGTTCCCGGACAGCGCGCTTCCGTCGTCGAACGACTATTTCCAATGAAACAAGATGATCAATGCAATCCTAATATCCCAGCTGGTATAGCAGCTAAAACACCCTCTGATCGAATCGATTCCTTCGACTTTTTCCTAACCTTCGAACCCTCCCTGTCATGCCAGCATACCCCCCCCCACCCACCTCCACCCCCCACTTCCCGTCCTCCACCCCCCCCACCCCCACCCATTTCATGCTCATCTCTGCCTTTTTTCCCATCATTATCGTTCTCTTATTAAATTACATTCACATCTCACACCTCTACAAAGCATAT
>JABFQM010000936.1:0-26483 GCA_022816865.1 Zelostemma sp. ZL-2020
AACAGCTTTCACAATAAAAATCAAAATAAAATTTATTTCAGCAATCCAAATTTCGGAAAAAAATGTATTTTCATACTTTCCGCGATCTGTGTCGAAAATTCATTTTTTCTTCAAAAATTTTCATTTTTTTCGAACAACTTTCGCAATAAAAATAAAAATTAAATTTTTTTTAGAAATCCAAATTTTCAAAAAAACAATTTTCTACACTTTCCGCGATCCATGTCGAAAATTCACCTTTTCTTCCAAAATCCTTATTTTTTCCAAGTTTCAAAATCAAAATTGAATTTTTTTTCAGTAATCCAAATTTTTCAAAAAAATTTTTTTCCATACTTTCCGCGATCTGTGTCGAAAATTCGCATTTTTATCCAAAATCCTCATCTTTTTCGAACAACTTTCAAAATCAAAATCAAATTTTAATTATTTTCCGTAAAACAGCTAAAATCCAAATTTCCAAAAAAAGTAAAAAAAATCATTTCCGTGATTCTTTTCATTCGCCTTTTCTTCAAAAATCCAAAATTGTTTCCAACCATCAAAACCCAAGTTAAACAAAAAAAAATGAAATCCTCAATGTTTTTGTATTTTTTTTTTCCGTCATTTTCCACCGCATTTATCAAACTTTCCAAAGAAAAAGCTGCAAAAAGCACTCACCAGGACTGTAACTCTGCGTAGTATTCGAACTTCCGGGTTGATGTCCCGTAGGAAAAGCCAGCGGACTCGGACTCCTCGTCGGACTCGCCGGAATCGGACTCGGACTCGGCGTCCTTGCCAGCGGCGACAGCGGAATATGTCCCACGGATTTCCTCCGATTCGGAGAGTGAATATTCTTCGCCGCGGTATGCAGCTTGTGCTTCAACCCGTGCAGCGTGCTCGGCCGCTGATATTGCGTCCCGGAAGTCGCGGAAGCGCTCGGCGACGACGAAGAATTCGGCGACGAGCTCGGACTCGAATTCCCCGTGTAAGAATCCGAAGCTCCGGCCGGAGAAGAAGACAAAGTTTGCGGGGACGAGTTGCAAACGGATTTCGAGACCCCGAAAAAAAACGGGGACGATTCCTGGACCGGAAGCGAGCGCGTGAAAGATTGGAACGAGCGACTCGGAGTCACCATGGACGGGGAGCAAATCCCGGCCGCCATCTATGGTTTTTCAATGCTTTTTAGTCGATCACGTTTACGGGGGGTTTTTTTTTTATGGGGAATGGAAAATTGAGCATGGGGAACTGAAAAAAATGCGTACCATGAGGGGAGGCTTTCCGTCGCTTGGTAGAATGGGGGCGGACAAAGGGCAACTGATACTTAAGGGCTGGAAAATTAAAATACAGACAAAATCATGAAATTTGTGCGATTTTTGCGGTTTTTCCCGTGAAACATTTGCATTTCTTGGCCGATTTTTGTGGGGGTGGGTTTTTTTGGTTGGGGGGGAATTTGGGAGAAGTTTACCGTGGCGGATCGAGGAAATATTTGTTTTTGACAAAGATACGGGCATTTGTTCAGGGAATTTGTAAACAATTGCATTTATCTTTTTTGGGAATTGTTATTTTTTTTTTTGGCCACGGTGAAATTGTTGCAAATTGTTCTGTGGGGCAGTGGGAATTGAGAATTTTCGAATTGGATGGAAAATGAAAATTTTTCACGGGAAAAGCTGTAGAAATTGTCGATTTTTTGTAATTTTTTGTTTGGGAGAAGTTTTAAATTTTAACATCAAAATTCTCAGTTTACAATTAAAAAAAACGCGAATGAAAATGCAAAATTTCGAAATTTAAATTTAAATGATCATTTAAAATTTTTGATTTTTAAACTTTAAAAAACTAAAAATTCCAAATTTTGAATTCTTAAAATGAATAAATTATCGAAATTTCTTGTGGAATTTCTGTATCAAAATTTTGATTTCAAAATTTAAATTTCTAAATTCCCAAACAAATAAAAAGTCTAAATTTTAAAAATTAATATTCTCAATTCACAATGAAAAAACACGAAAAAAAATTAAAAATTTCGAATTTACATTAAAATTTTAAATTTTAAAATAATCATTTTCAAAATTTAAAAAAAAGGTCGAAAAAATATAGAATTTCATTCCGAAATTCGATACTAAAATCGTGCATTTTAAAATGAACAAAAAACGTTGATTTTTGAATTTTAAAAAACTAACAATTTCAAATTTCGAATTTCAAAATTCCAAAACAAATTTGAAAGTCAAAATTTCGAAAATTTAAATGCTCAATTCACAATGAAAAAAAAGCAAATAAAAATTCAAAATTCCAAATTTACAACATTTAAAATTCAAAATAATCATTTTCAAAATTAAAAAAAAAAGTTCAAAAAAATTATAAAATTTCTTGTGTAATTTCTGTATCAAAATTTTGATTTCGAAATTTAAATTTCTAAATTCCCAAACAAATAAAAAAAGTCAAAATTTTCAAAATTAATATGCTCAATTCACAATGAAAAACGAATACAAATTAAAAATTTCGAATTTACAACATTTAAATTTTAAAATCATTTTCAAAATTAAAAAAGGGTCGAAAAAATTTGGAATTCATTCCAAAATTCGATACTAAAATCGTGCATTTCAAAATGAACAGAAAAAACGTTGATTTTTGAATTTTAAAAAACCAACAATTCCAAAACAAATTTAAAAAAGTCAAAATTCAAAAAATTAAAGTGCTCAATTCACAATAAAAAAACGCAAATAAAAATGCTAAATTTCGAATTTACAACATTTAAAATTCAAAATAATAATTTTCAAAATAAAAATAAAAAGTTCAAAAAAATGTCAAATTCAATTCCAAAAAATCGCTCATTTCAAAATGAACAAAAAAACGTCAACTTTCAAACTTCAAAAAACTATCAATTCCAAATGATCGAAAATGAACATTCCAAAATCGAAAAAAACTCTAAAATTTCCCGCGACACATTCAAATCCAAACTCAAAATGTCAAAATTTCAAAAATCCAAAATAAAAAAAAACTCTAAAATTTAAAAAAAATCCAAGACCTGCTGCATTTCCACGCTAGCTCGTTTCGAGCTGATCCTACGAAAAAGTGAAGTTTTCCTTTTCTTATCCGAATGTTCCCGCTTTTGTTTTCGTTGTTGTTGTTGCCTGCTGTGCAAAGTGCGCCGCGCCATTTTGCTGCTCGCGAGTTCGCGCCTCCTCCCCCCACTTTTAATGCTCGTATTTTCCAAGGGTGTGCTCCTCAAAGTCACGTGATCACCGCCGCTGAGCATCAATTGCAAAACTTGCGTGTGATAAAGCCCTTGAACCGGCTCGCTATTAATGTGCGTAATTAAATCTCCCGGACGAAGTCCGGCTTCGAATGCGGGGCTAGATTGATCCACCGCCTAAAAAATGAAAGAAAATCGAGTTAAAATTAATTAGGAAAGAAAATAACGAAGGTGACGTTAATTGGGTCGGAAAATGAAAAGTGTCCCTATTAGCGTCAGGCTGGAAAAACCATGGAAATACCATGACTAAATGATGCATGGTGTAAAAATCGCTGTCTCCGTAGTACACTCTTATGGTGTGGACGGTGAAACCGAATCCATGGGGCCCCCTTCGAATTATTATGGGGGGTTTCAAGCTCATGACCAGGGGACTCAATTCGCGACATGGCGAAGTGTCTCTGGAAGATGCCGTGGATGATCCGCCGGGGGATTCGATCTGATTCCCCGAAGTCGAAGATTCGTCTGGAAAATGCGGAATTTTAAATTCATAAAGCTCGTTTCACAACGGAAAACATCGGCGAATCCGAACGTAAAGCGACGTTCACAACGGGATTTACATGAAAATTCGCTGGTCGGAATGACCAATGACAATCCACTCGTCGAGGCGGATTTGATGACAGATCTCGACTTTTGTTTCGTCAACGTCGGAGCGTTGATTAGAGACTCGAAAGAATCCGTGCTGGAGTTGTTTTTGTCCTCGGAAACGTCCTTATTGGCCGCCGCCAAATCCAGTCTGAAACCCGTGAAAACCCTCAATAAATCAAAGCCAAATCCGAGAAATCGATGAAAAAATCAAGCAAATGTGCACATGTGTTCGTCGTCGACGGAAATGCTGAACCTGGGCAATTTGTCTCGAGCATGCGCGTGCTTTTTCCTCTGAATCTGCGGACTGATGTCCTCGGATTCCGTCTGCGAAGACTCGGGAGTCGACGATTTCGCGACGAGCGGATTTTCCGATTTTTCCTCGTTTTTCTTCAGGGGAGACGCGGAATTGCGGGGCGGATTCGGGGGCAGTTTGCTCTCCAAAGACTGCGCTTTTTCCAGGGGGCTCGGCTTGACCGGGGAAAGCTAAAAAAAATTTTCGGAAAATTATTTTGGAAAAATTAAAAATTTTTTTTTTTTCATTCAAAAACCTGAGAAGTTGAGCTGCTTTTTTCGGAATCGCAGCGGTAGAGGAGTTTCTTTTTGGGGAGGTCGAGGTCGACGTCGGCGATTAATTGCGACGGCCTCGTTTGCGAGATTTTCCGAGATTGCGGGGAATACGAAGAAAATGAACCGAAGAGCGGGGAATCGTCGGTGTCGTCGGTGTCGTCGCCGATGTCGTGGTTGTAGCGGTCCATGCGACCTTGAAAAACAACATTTATAAATGATTTTTCGATTAAATCCGCGTTACAAAATTCGATACTAAAATCGTGCATTTTAAAATGAACAAAAAACGTTGATTTTTGAATTTTAAAAAACCAACAAATTTAAAAAAGTCAAAATTTGCAATTCGCAATGAAAAAAACTAAATTTCGAATTTACAACATTCACAATTCGAAATAATCATTTTGAAAATTAAAAAGAAATTTTTGTCGAATTTTACATTTTTTTTTTAAGAAACTAACAATCGAAGTAGCTCGTGTCTTCGTCGTTGAGTAGCTGCGGCACGAATTCGGCTTTTTGTCGGAGCAAACTGTTCCAATTGACGTTGTAAAAATATGGGTGATCTTTGACCTCGTGCGAGCCCCCGGTTCCGAGCCTGTCTCTCGGACTCTGCTGCAAAAGTGCCGTAATCACGTCCTTGGCTTCCGGCTGAAGGTAATCTTCCTCGTCCGGCCATTCAATGTCGTCTGAAAAAAATTCCAAAAAAATTTAATTTAAAATTTTTCGAATTTACAAAAAATTAAAAATGTTCGTTTTACAATCAAGAAGATACTAAAATTCTGGAATTTAATATTTTTAAAAATCAACAGAAAACTGAATTTTGAATTTTCAGTTCTTTTTTTTTAGTTTTTGAAAAAACTTGAAATTTTGGTTTTTTTCGAAATTTTACCGTTGACTGTATGAGCGAAAAGCTCTTCCGGCGTGTCTCCGAAAAAAGGCACGCAGCCAATGACAAACTCGTAAAGAATAATCCCCATGGACCACCAATCCACGGGTTTTCCGTAACCCTGGCGTAAAATTACTTCCGGTGCGATATATTCCGGCGTTCCAAAAACCTGCTTATCGGAAAATTGCCTGGTTTCACGGTCGATGTAACCCTCGTACAAATTCGTCGCGACTGCAACAACAATTTTTTATTTAATTTCGAAATTTGATTTTTTTTTCATTTTGAATTTTGGTTTGAACGAATTATCTTACGCGACATAAGGCCCATTTTGCTGAGGCCGAAGTCCGTTAATTTTATGTGACCCAAAGCGGTGATGAGCAAACTGAAAAAATTTTAAATTTTGTTATTGAAATTTTTTTGGGGGGTTTTGGAATTTGGGGGGGGGGAGAGGGGTTTTTTTACTTGTCGGGTTTTAAATCTCGGTGAACGATGCCGTAACTGTGTAAATATTCCACGGCTAAAACGGTTTCGGCGAAATAAAATCGAGCCATGTCCGGAGGTAACGATCCTTGAATGGTTTTCAAAAGACTCGCGCAATCTCCTCCTTCCACATATTCCATTACAAGACATAAATGTTTCTGCAAAAAAAAAAAAAATTTCTTTTTCGAAATTTGGAAAAATTTTTTTTTCAAAAACTAACAATTTTATGTTTGTTTAAATGTAGTTAAAAATATGACTCAGAAGTGAAGAATACAATTTTACAACAAAAAACCAAAAAAAAGTAAAAATTTAATTTTTGAAAAAAAAAAAAAAAATCAATTCACAATCATGAAAAAATATAATTGTATCTAAAGAACAAATATATGTGTAATTCTGCAATAAAAAACAAAGTTTCACAACAAAAAACCGAAAAAAAATAATTTTTCTTTCGAAATTTGGAAAAATGTTTTTTCCAAAAACTAACAACTTTATGTTTGTTTAAATATAGTTAAAAAATATGAATCAGAAGTGAAGAATACAATTTTACGACAAAAAACCCCCAAAAAAGTAAAAATTTAATTTTTGAAAAAAAAAAAAAATTAATTCACAATAATGAAAAAATATAATTGTATCTAAAGAACAAATATATGTGTAATTCTGCAATAAAAAACACAGTTCCACAACAAAAAACCAGAAAAAAAAAAAATTTCCAAAAAAGAAAAAATTGAATTTTCCAAAAAAAAATTCAACTCAAAAAAGCGTGCCTTTGTTTCGAAGCTGCAATACATAGAAACGACGAAAGGATTATCCGTGAAGCTCATAATATCCCGCTCCGCGAAAACCTGTTCGACCTGGTTCCGCAGCATCAAATTATTCTTATTAATTTTCTTCAAAGCGAATCTCAATCTCGTAGACTTCTCTTTAACGAGATAAACAGCCCCATAAGCCCCATTGCTAATAAGTTTCAAGACTTCGTAATCGCCCTCGCAAGGAATTCTCCGATCCTCGTCATCTTTTCTCCTCGAACAATTCGGCTGCAGATTACTGTCACTCGATGACGCAGAATCTTCCAAATTCTTCAGATCCTCTTGCAACTCTGAAAAAAAATTTTTTTTTTCGTTTTTAAAATTTTCAAAATTCAAAAATTTCAAATTCCAGCGATGCAGAAATACCGGTAATCGGGTCACGGTTCAAGGACAATTTGCTGATGATGTACTGGGGAATGTCCGCTTTTATTCCGACTCTGACTTTCGCGCATCCTTCGGCCTGCTCCAGGAGGTGGTAAAATTCTTCAGGGTCGAATTCCAGGCATTCCAAAAGCCTCGCGGGACGCGATATTATCAGCAGCAGTTTCTTTATCAGTCCGGTTAAACACGTGGCCGCTTCCAAGGATTTCTCCTTTGTCTGAAATAAAATTTTTTAGTAAACCCCTTAAGAAGCCCATGGCATTTTTCTTTACTTCGATTAGTAAGTGCTCGAGGTTTTCGCTCATTTCGAAAAAGTATCGCGTGGTGATGAGCTTCTCTCGGGCTTTTTGAAGACAATCCCGGGCCATTTCGATGACTTGGTGATGAACGAATCGAATTATGGGTAAGGAATCTTGAGCCAAGTGCGCCGAGACTTCGTATTCGTCGATTTCTTTGTTCTCGTTTAGGAAGTTTGTTAGCCGCTCTTCCATTTGCTGCGTCGCCTGCAAAAGTTTTCGAAAATTACATTTTTTTGAAGAAAAGAAGACGAAATTAAATTTTAAAATACAGTTTTTGAATCAAAGAATATAATTGTGGGATAAAAAAACAAAAAATCTAAAACTAAATTTTGAAAAAAAAAAATTAAATTTTTTTTTTTTTCACTTTTGGAAATCGCTCCTTGTAGAGGGTGTTCATCATCACGATTTCGTTGTCCAGGACCGGGGACCGACTGGGACTACTGTAAATTAAAAACCCACATTATTCTCCTCGAATTTTCAATTAAAAAAGTGCTTTTCGTGACAAAACTCGTGACCTGAGACTTCGGGAACGTGGACGGTGTAAGGGCGATCTGCGACCTTCTTCGTCGAGGCCTAAAGAGCCCGGAAAACCCGGGTGCGAAGAGCACGGAGTCCCGGGTTTCGAGAAATGGCAGGACAACATGCGAAGTTCGTCCTTTGTCGGAATATTCGGCAACTGGTGCAGTCTCTCCTGGCTCGAACACTGCGACTGCGATTCATTCAAAAAATCATTAATAAATCGAACAAAAATTAATAATTTCACAGTAAACCATGATTTCAACACGAAAAAAACCATGTTAAATACAATTTTCAATGACAAACTAAACGTTATAATTTTGTAGACAAAAATAAAAATTTTTTTTGAAAATTTGGGGGGGTGGGTGGGGGGTACCGAGACGTTGCTGGAGCCGGGGGTGGTTCCGTAACCGCTGGAAGGGAGGCTCGCGACTGACCATCGTCTTCCATCCGTGGATCCGGTAATTCCAGCGCCAATTCTACGTAATTAACAAAATTTTTAATTAATTAATTTTAATTACTCGAATTTCAAAGAAATACATTCAAAATTTGAAATTTCACATCAAAAAACATTAAGCTACGAACCCAATCGTGATTTTTAAAAAAAAATTTGAATTTAAATTTTCAAAATTTTTTTTCAAAATCAAAAATTTTTTTTTTTCACCTTTTAATCGGAGCGAAAGCGAAGTGTGGACTGGACGAAGTCCGCGGACTCTCCAATGGACTTCCAACGATGGGGACGAACGCTAGAAAAAGGCCCAGTTTTAATTGATTTTTAATTAATTAACGCCACGAAAATTAAAAATAAATCGTTCTTTGGATCCCGTCATTGAAACGAACTTCCGGTTCGTCAAATTCGTTACGTAACACGCATTCTCGTCAATCTGCCAAAAGTTTTGCGACGTTTCCCGGTCAAGGTTTCCCCGTTTTTTTTTTCTTCACCTGATAAGGGCGAGTGACAACGCGGCAAAGTCGGCGAGGTCGTGGAAATGAACGATTTCCGGTGAACGGCTTTCGCTGCTCGACGAGGAATGTTGAAATCCCGCTGAAAAATGTTTCTAATTTTAGCATCGTTTCGACATTTTTCACGTTTTTTCGAGTTTTTAGTGACTTAAAATAAACGAGAGTTTCGTATTAAATTGAAAATGGAGACTCTCGAGTTTGTTAAAATAAACGAGAGTACGAAAATAAAAAAGATCGAATTTCAAATTTTTCGGTTATTTTAAGCGACTTAAAATAAACGAGAGTTTCGTATTAAATTGAAAATAAAACTCTCGAGTTTGTAACATTCTCAATGACTTTAAATAAACGAGAGTGCAAAAATAAAAAACATCGAATTTCAAATTTGCCGGTTATTTTAAGCGACTTCAAATAAACGAGAGTCTTTCATTTTCCAACACTTTTTCGTTGTTTTTCCGTGTAAAAATGGGAAAAAAATGGCGAGGAATAAAAAGAGACAGCACCATGTGAACGGATAAAGACGGAGCGGATTTGCCGATGGAATTCCTCATCCTGACCAAATTGGAAATTTCGCTGCTCGCTGAAAGCAAAAAAAAGAAAACCAGAAAATGGCGGAATTCAAAAATCGCGGCAAAAAAAAGTTACCGCTTTTCGCCGGGGCTTCCTTGCTCTCCATTGGTCGATTTTCGAGCTCCGATGTCGGCTCCATTTCGCTTTCAAAAACGAGCACTCTCGCGGAATTCCCATGGGTTCGCAAGCGGGGCCTGCTGGGTCTTTTCCCTGATTGGTCCATGCTCTAAAAACATTACGCAACATTTTTCAAGGACTCGAGCGAAAATACATCGGGAAAGCCTTGAAAAGCGTCCAAAACCGGGAATTCTTGCACTGGCCAATCAGCGACGAGCACGGGCTTTTCGAATCCGCGGTCTCCGAAAATTCGAAAATTTTCACCTTTTTCCTTTTACAAGATTACAGAAGTCGAAATCAGCGATTGTTTACGAGGGACTCACCTGCGCTTGTGTGCGTGTGTGTGGAACGCGAGACGGAGCTAGAACGGGACAAAGACACGGGCGATTTTCCGCGTTCTCGCGAGCTTTTCCACGCTGGGGACGAAGAACACGCGCATTTTTCTCGACCCCTCCCCCCCTTTTGGGAGAACTCTAATTATGAAACGCGCTCTGAGTCATGATTGATGAACCGCGTTCGACAGAATCGTTTTGCACACACACGCGAGCACGCGAGTTCGTTCCCACATGCACGAGTGCACGAGTGGTTCCGAAGTTTTCTATTTGGTTGCCTAGAAACATGGTTGTGTCTCTTTTCAACTCTCGAGGTTAGACGAGGACGGAGAGACCTTTGGATTTATCGATTTGCCAAGGGCTTGAACAGTATCTCTGTTTTCGTTTAATCTCTTGGGATAGACAAGGATGGACGCACGAACATTCGCCGCGCATGCGTGAGCGATGAATTACATTGTTTTTCAAAACCAGCGCGAAAAGTTCGATAGTTTAAAAAAGCAGCGATTGATCGATTAGCTCGAAACCGCGGGAGATGGGAGATTTGAAACATCGAAACTGTTTGAGATCGAGCGTGAAATGGTTAAGTTGATTACTTCGTATAAAGACGTCAGTCAAATGACGAAGTTAATCGGAAAGAAATATTAGAAAGTCAAGAAAAACAAAATTCTTTAAGGTGAAAACAGAAGGCTTTATGCATCGAGGGTCGAGTAATTTCCAGTGGCGATGGGACAATCGACAGGTATAATGGTTAATCCCAAGGGGCCCACTTTTTTCCGACTTTCAGTAGGGTCCGAAAGGTTTTGGGCACGTACAAACTCTACCTGCGGCGTCAACACGGCTGTTGTTCCCTTTCGACTTCTAGAGTTATGACTTTGTTTTTACCGAATAATTCGCGAGTTCTTTGAAGCTTGCGGCTTCTTCGGGAATTAGCTTCGGTCGGATTTTCAAATCCTGGCATTCAGCTCGCGCCACACAATGGGTTTTTCGAGGGATTAGAAGCATTTAATTTATGATGTTTTCGGTAGTGGACGGTTCTTTGAATTTTTGACCTGTTAAAGCGAGTTTTTCGAAAGAACAACTTTCCGCGTTTCAGATAAGAAGGGTTCTTTCCAACCCCTTTATTTATGGCTTATTTTTATCTCGGTTTTCTCTCTGTCAAAACTTGTGGTTTCTCGAAATCAATAAGGTTTTTGCACTTTTTCTTGGACCGCTTTTTAATAGTTATTTGGACTCAGAATTTGAGTTTATTCCATTTTTTTGAATTATTTGTTCAATAATTGACCATTTTTTTGGTGATGATCGTAAATTTCTTATTAAGCAGTGGAATTATTAATAATTAAATTGTTGGTAAAAAAATTATCTTTTATTTAATGATTTGTATTTTTTAATGGTTAATTATTTACTTAATTGTTTTACTTTTGTTATCATTTAAAAACTCAATTTTTATTATTTATATTATTTACGTTTTTAAGGAAATTTTTAAAATTAATTAAAAAACAATGCATTATTTAATTGTTATTCTTTCTAATCACGAAAAAAATGGGATATTAAACAAAATAATAATAAAATTGTTATCAACAAAAAACAATTTGTTCGTGAAATTCGCATTAAAATTTTTTTTTCGCAGTAAATTATTTTTAAAATTTCAACAACAATTCCTGTTTTTTTTTTAAAAATTGTCAACAACTTTCGAATTGCATTTCCAAATTTTCCGGTTCCCAAATTAATTGTTCACGAAAAAATCCCGTTTCCTAAAAAAATTGTTTCCACAAAAAAACAACGCTCGTAAATTTCGATAAAACTCCAAACTCCAAACTTCAAAAAAAAAACCTTCCCGCACAATTACCAACTTTTTAAAATAAAAGCGCTCGTAAATGTGAAGAAAGCAGTACCCGATAAAAAAAGTTCTTCTCCCTTATCAATAAATCGAACCGGACTCGAAAATTCTCTTCAATCATCAACGAAAACCGTTGCTTTTTCCCCTGTCCCCCCTTTTCCCAAGAGTCCCATCTGTTTCCTCTCAAAATTTGTTTACATCCCTCGCATTCTTTCCCACACTTCCGTAATCCTTACACGGTACACCCCGTTGCTCAGGGTGGGGTTCCGGATCGATGAAGCAGCAGCAGGTGGACACTCCAAAGTCCAAAGCCCCAAAGAGTAGGGGAAACCGCTCAGTAGCGTTCAGCCGCGCTCAGTACCTCGCGAGCTTCCAAAGTCGCAACCATGGTCTACGAATGCTCCGGAATCAGCGGTTTTTTCGAAGCCAAAACACCCGGAAGTCTCTGCGTAACGCCCCGCAGTAAAAAGCGCTCCTTAACCCTCTGGAAAGTGTGGCGAAAGTACTGGTGCAACGTTCGAAAAGTGCCCGGCGGAGATTTGGAAATCGTCCTTTTAAACGGCGAGAATTACGGGCCGGATTTCGTGAGCCATCAGAAAAGAATCGTCATGAGAGTGCCGTTCGACGCGGCGATCCGGCGGACGGATTCCAAGTCCCGAAAATTCGCCTTCGGCGTTTTTCCGGCTCACCAGCGTAAACCTTTGATGTACTTTTCCGGGGCTTCGGAAACGGAAACGCAGAAATGGATGGAGGATATTCGAATGCTTTTGAGGCCGAGGAAGCATCAGTTGCTGGATGGAGCGCACCGCGTTTCCATCATCGATAACGAGCATTCGAAAAATGCCGGCTTATCAGGTAATTTTAGTGTTGTTGTTTTTCGAGAACGTCGAAAACGAGCATTTAATGAGCCTCTGGCGACATTTCTCTTGATTTTATCGAGGTGCTCGGGTTTATTTGAGTAATTGTTTTGGACTTTGGTTTTCGGAAGAGTGGGATCCAAACGACCTTGTTAATCTTGAAAAATCTTCGTGTTCAAGGTCTCTACGGCGACCTGGTCGTGTCCCGCGTCGGCATCTTCGTCAAGTACCCTCACAACGGCGAAATCGTGGCGACTTTCGAGTGGAACGAGCTTCGCGAGTTCCACCTCGCGAATTGCGGACGCGTCGACGACGTGAAAAAAATCGTCGTCATGCACACGAACCGAAATTTTCGCGCCGGAACCGGCGAAATCAAGATCTTTTGCCCCGACGCGCAAAAACTCCTCCAGGACTTGGTAACCGAAGGACGCGGTCCTCGAAACCAGCGGCAATTCGTCGACAAAAGGCCCCTGAGTTTGAGCGAAAACGACCTGCGAAACATCTCGGACGAGCTTTGGAAAAGCGCCCTATTTCCCGAGCGGAAAATCGAGCGAACGAGCGACTTTGCGGCGAACAAAATCGCGAGTTTCGAGCTGAAATTGGACCTGAATTATTTGAGGGCGGTGGACAACGTTTATTTTGTGGAACCGGCGCCTTTGTTGCTGGAGAAATCGGGGCCGAAAATTCGGAGGGGGAAGTCGGCGGAGTCTTTGGCTTCCGGGATTTACGAGGAGATCGCGAGTTGCGTGGGATCGGAATCTTTGGGGGGCGAAGAGGAGAATATTTACGAGAACTTTGACGCCATTTTTTTCGAGAGGAATTTTAAGGATTTTACGGTGCCGCCCCCTTTGCCCCCCAGGCAGAGAAGTGCGTCGGATTCGGGAGGATATTCGTGGTAATTTTCGTTTTTTTGGGGGTTTTTGAATTTTTGGAAAATTAATGTTTTTTGGTTTATGTTTGATTTGTTTTATTTTGCAGTTCGGCGGAGGAAAGTTATTTTGGATCGGAAGAAAACACGCGGTGCACGACCCCGGTTGCAATTAAGTCCTCGATGGAAACGATTTCTGTCACGCCGGAAAATCGACATGATTTGGTCTATGTTGAAATGTCTCCGATATTTTTTGATGTTGATCTTTACCAATTTCAACATGAGCAGAACAAACTTCAGGAAGAACTCGGTTACGCTGTTATGCGTTGATTTTGGGGGAGTTTTTTTTTTAGTTTTCGCGTCTGAAAGGATTAATTGTTCGTGATTGAATTCGATTTGATACTAATTTTTGAAATTGTTTGATATGACGATGTTGTACATTGTTAAATGTGATGATTGATTAGTTTAAGGGAAAAAAGGAACACATTTTTTGGGAAGATTTTGGGCGATTTTTGGAAAATTAAATTTTCTGGGAAATTGTGAAAGGTTTCGGAAAATTTGTTTTTTTTGGAAAGTTTTGGAAAATTCAGAATTTTCGAAATATTTCGGAAAATTCGTTTTTCTGGGAAATTTTGGAAAATGCAGCATTTTTGGAATATTTCGGAAAATTTAATTTCTCGGGAAATGAACTTTTCCAAGAAATGCTGGAAAATTCAATTTTTTGAGAAACTTCGGAAAATTTGTTTTCCTGGAAAATTTAATTTCTCGGAAAATGAAATTTTCCAAGAAATACCGGAACATCCAATTTTTGAAAAAACTTCGAAAAATTCGTTTTTCTGAGAAATTTTGGAAAATTCAATTTTTTGAGAAACTTTGGAAAATTCGTTTTCCTGGAAAATGTTGGAAAATATAATTTCTCGGGAAATGAAATTTTCCAAGAAACACCGGAAAATTCAATTTTCAGAAAAACTCCGGAAAATTCGTTTTTCTGGAAAACTCAGAATTTTCGGAATATTTCGGAAAATTAATTTCTCGGGAAACGAACTTTTCCGAGAAATGCCGGAAAACGCAAATTTTCTGAAAACGTCAAAAAATTCAATGTGTTGCGAAATTTCAAAAAATTTCCCGAAAAAATGGTCCTTTTTCTATGCGTGCCTCAAAGAAGCGTTTCAAGTAGCTTCAAAGCTTTCGTTTTTCTTTGAAAATTCTAATTGCTAAGCTTAATTAACAAAGAAAATGTACAGATATTAAATAATAAGAACGATTTATATTAATTTCTAAGATAAACATAAGAACCGCAATATTTATTTAATTTTATTACCTAAATCTTAAGTGCAACTTTCGATTCTCATCCGCTTTTTTACAATAAAAAGTTCACTCATTACCCAACTCATCCCTTATTTAAATCAACCCCAAAGCAAACGATTCAATTTCGATACAAAATGAAAACCCGCAAAAATAACACCAATGCCCGCCAATTTTTTCGCATTCTGCCATTACTTCCGCTCGAGAAGTTGGCAATCTGAAGCGCGCGAAATTTGAAATGTATTAATCTTCGTCGCGTTTTCTTTTTTTTTTCGCCTGAAGAGCACATTCCCGCGCTTTCCTCTCGTACTCGGCTCTATTCAAAGTGAATTCCTCGGCGATTTCCGGCATCAAAGGGTCATCCGGGTTAGGATTTCCCAAAAGAGCCTGAACGGCTTCGAAAAGATTTTCCAAATTATAAGTCGGCCTCCAGCTTCCTTTAGGCGGCATTTTCAAAAGATCCAGACAGATGAGACCGTTGTTATCGATGTTGGGGTGGTAAACAGGGGTGAGAAATTTGATGTGGGGTGGCTCGAAAGGATAGCGATCCGGAACTTGAACTTCGAGGTTGAATAAACCGCCCTCGTAAGGACTTCCGGTCGGACCGATAATTCCGACGCTGAGTTCGTCGATTTTCGAGTCCGATTTGGGGTAGACGGAAATTCCTTGGGGTGGTTTGGATTTGAGGCGTTCCACCTCGCGGATTAGTCGCTTTTTTTGGCTCTGCATTTTGGTTTTGGGGCTGGAATTAAATTCAAATACCAACTCGTATTTTGCCATTTCCGATCGATAAGTTTAGCAATCTGAAGTTGCCTTATATCGTGAAACGCGCGAAATTTGAAATGTCGCTGTGTGATTTCTACGAATAAAACTACGAAAAAATACCGAAAAATGCGGAAAATTCAAAAAAGTACGCGAAACTGCGAGAGATGCGAAAAATAATATCCAAAAATGATAATAAATGCAATAAAATACAATAAAAATGCCAAAGGGCATAACCTTGAAATTAATGAATTTCTCTTTCTAAATATTTGTAATCTCAAGTATTATTCAATAACCATGAAACACTGAACTACTTACCGAAAACTGGAATAATTCTTATCTTTCAATGAACGTCGAAAATCGATCGATATTATTAACACATCGACGGCGTGTTTCTGTACCCACGCGCCATCTGATGTCGCTTTTATCTCTCACCAAATACCAAGAAAGTACCAAGATTTTCCGGAACCCCGGGCCTCACATAAAACGATAAATTTTCTCACCAAATTCATAAAATCAGCAATCAATGTCTAATATTTCCCCCCCAAAAAAATAAAAATGATTACACAAATAAACACTAACAAAAAAAATTATTTCTTCAATTTCCTATAAATTGCGCATTACAATATAAACGAATAAAGAACAAATTTCATTTCCCAGTATTTTTAAGAATAAAATTGTCCCGGGTAAAATAAAAATGTTTCCATTATTTCGATCGGTCGAAAAATCGGAAAATTTCGTTACCGATAAATCGAGGCATACTCATAACGGCTCGGGACTGTTTTCGATCAATCGTCTCAAACTCCCCGAGCAACAACGTCGCAATCATCGCAGTTTTAGTGTTTATTCAGCGGAATGGAAGTTTTTAAAATTGTTTTTTTCATTTCGTGCGTCGTTGATTTGTCAGCTGTGCGACTGTGGAACAAGGGTGAGTTAATTAATTCGAAAAATCCATTTATTTTCTCTTATTTATCACATATTTTATTTGTTATAAAAATATAGTTCATTATTCATCAATTTCTCGTAAATGAAATTATACGTTGGTTCCTTCATTAATAAGTCATTGAATATTCATATCAAGTCGTCAGTATCTGGTTCAAAATTCTCTTGTTTAAGTAACTCAACAAATATTTAATCGTTATGAAATAAGTTATTATAAAATATGTTGTACATTGACCTTACACAATTAACGGATTACTTTAAATTCGCTGCAGCAGAGAACTCGATCCTCTGATTTTTGAATAAATTTTTCGAATTATTAAACAACGAATAAATTGTTTAACAATAAATGAATTTTTTTTTCAAAGTTTCGTAGCAAGAACTCATATTTTTAGCGTTATTTTTTGCTTCGACAATCGTTCTTGTTTTTCAAAATTCACTATTTTTCTCAATTCTCCATCTTTTCGTTACTCATCTATTTATTTTTCATCTCCCTTCATTTGAAGTACATTTTTCGTTGGTTGAGATGTTCCGAGAGTTGATTCAGGTGTTCCGAGAGCAATCAGTGATAAGAACATAATTTCCGACATAACCTTGTCCTTTGAATCGCCCTTGAAGAAAGAAACGTTTTTATCAACAATTATTGAAATTATCTTATTTTTATCATATTTTCCCATCGAAAATTTTTGTATTTTATTGTCTTTTTTGTAAAGAAATCGCACGCAGAAATTTCAAATTTCGCGCGTTTTGTTATCAGGTATTGACTTTTTCCGCGAAAATAGAAGAATACGAAAAAATGTGAGGAAACGATTTCAGAAAAACTGTTTTCACATTCCCTTTGGTATTTTTCTTTGATTTTATTACATTTATCATTGTTTTTTACATTGTCTCTGCCTTTTTTCGCGTTCTTGCCTTGTATTTCATTATTTTCGCCAAGAAAATAAAAACTGTTACAATTTTCAATAACAATTTCAAGCCGCGCGACATTGGAAGAAATCCAGCTGCGACCTCGTGCTGTCAAACCCAAACGAATGTCTGCGCGACTGCACGGTTCACCCGGAAACCAGGATTTGCCACTTCAGTTTCCACCTAGAATATTACACTTCGAACAATAAGTAACCAAAAGTTCAGATATCGCAGTGGAAAAAGATGATTTGACCTAAAGAAATAATTCTCGAATGTAGAGCATGTTCTTCATGTACGCCTGATTCAAACACTCACATCCTTAACGATTGTCAATGTATCTTGGGAGACGGCGTGGAACGAATGGTTAAAGTCGTCAACCGGATGTTACCTGGACCCAGCATCCAAGTTTGCAAGTATGATAAGGTCGTGATAGACGTGACGAATCACATGGATGGAGAAGGCACTTCCATCCATTGGCATGGGATTTTGCAAGGTGGTTCTCAATATTACGATGGAGTTCCTGCTGTTACTCAATGTCTTATCGAAGCAGGATCCAGTTTCAGGTTCGTATTTTCATGAAAGAGTTGAAACTGATGAGATTCACTCGAATCTGGTATTGCCAGACGTGATTTGATGGTATTTGCCTAGATCTGATCAGAAACACCTAAATTCAGGTTGAATTTTATCCTACCGATGATGCATCATCTTCTACAAAGATCCATTCCCATGAATCTCATCAGAAATAGCTAAATCCATCTTCAGGTTTATTCTTCAGAAGATCTGTTCTGATGAAGACCTTCCTCTTCTTCAGAAGTCTTCTAGGATAAACATTCAAGTTAAACAAATTCAGATACCAATGGATAGCCGAGAAAGCCGGAACGCATTGGTGGCATTCCCACACAGGCTTCCAAGAATTAGATGGGGTTTTTGGAAGTCTCATCGTAAGAGATCCGTATGATCCTCATGTGAATCGTTATGATTACGATAGTGCGAATCATGTGATTATTGTTAGCGATTGGATGCACGAAGGAGCCAAAGAACGTTTCCCTGGAAAGCTTGTCAACAAAACTGGGCAAATCCCGAAGACGTTCTTGATCAATGGCTTGGGTTGGAATTACAAGAATGTAAGCATGAGTGTCATCTTATCCGAAGATTATTGTATCGAAACATCTGTTACCAGAGTTCTACCGAGAAATTATCCATATTCGAAGTGCAGCCGAAGATGAGACACCGATTTCGTTTCATTAATGCTTGCGGTTCGGTTTGTCCGTCAAGATTGACGATTCAAGGTCATAAATTGCTCGTCATTGCTACCGATGGAAGTCCGATTGAACCTGTATTTGTCGATGCCCTAACCTCATTTTCTGGCGAGTGATTGCGAAAATTTCTACAATTATTTAAGACCGGCTTTAGTGATTCGCTAAATGTCACTTCAAGGTGAGAGATTCGACTTCATCGTAACAGCGACTCGACGTCCTGGATCTTACTGGATAGAAATCGCGGGATTGGGCGAATGTGCTGTAACAAAAGTCCATCAAGTCGCTGTACTTCGTTATTCAGGGACCAAACATTTTGTGACTAGAGTCAAACCGACAGTCAGAAATTTTCCGGCGCAATTGGTTGTGAGTAGGAAAGGACGAAACTTTTTTACGCGTAAATATTTCGAATGTTTCGTACATTCCAGGTTCTCAATCCTTTTGATGACGTGTGTCCGAATAACAGGACAAACTCGATTTGTATTGACGAATTGAAAAGCCTCCAAGAATATAAGGACCAATCGGTGATCGGAAAGAATGTCAAGGTCGATCATAAGATTTATCTGTCCTTCCAATTCGAAATTTTGTCGGAAACCTCGTTGTTCAAGTCTCAGAGTCGCAAGACTTATTTAGGTACTTTCAATCACATGTTCCTCTTCTTTTCACGAAGAAAGAAAATTAATCCAGATGACTTTCAACAGTTAGTGGTCATGGAATACACGTGCGATCCTTAATAAACAACATTACTTCCGTTTACCCGCCTTCCCCATACATTTCGCAGTACAATGATAACCCGCCTTATCAGTTCTGCAATTTCATGGACGAATATATAAATCACGAAGAACATCGAAGTTGCTCTCATATGATACCAGTCGCTCTGAATTCCGTCGTCGAACTCATCATCGTCGACGAAGGTAAGTTTGAAAAATAATGTCGAATTTTTGGACCGTTTCATTTCATTCGATGCGTCAGTGGACTGATTTTGTGGTGTGAAACGATCTTGATTTCTCCCAATTTCGAATCACAATTCGTAGTTCAAGTACCAAATTTGGCGCACCCGTTCCATCTTCACGGAACCGATTTTTACGTGGTTGGCATGGACGAATACACCAATAGGAAGAAAAAGATGTCGCGTTATGAAGCTATGTCGTGCGATAAAGATGGCACAATGAAGAGAAACTTCAACAATGTACCAATCAAAGATACTTTGGTCGTGCCGAGAAATGGGTACATCGTCGTACGATTCCGAGCCACGAATCCAGGTAAAGTCTTTTTGTAGGGCTCGATCGTAACGATGTTGATACCGAATTTTCACAGGATTTTGGTTGCTGCATTGTCATTATCAATACCACGTAGCTGTCGGGATGCACTTGGTTTTGAAAGTTGGAGAACAAAAAGATCTTCCACCGATTCCCAGGAACTTCCCGAGATGCGGGAATTTTAAACCTATGGTCATGCCCCTTAAATAATTTTTTTATACGATTATTAATTTAGTTAGTGTATCATTATTCTGCTGGAAGTTGTAGTTATGTGAATACGATGTGATCTTAATAATAAATCATGTTTAGAGAGTAAGATTTTGCAACTGAATTCATCATTAGTTTCCCTCCCACTCTTGATAACGAATTTCAATATAAAATTGCGGCAAAATTAAATAAACGCGGAGATAAAAAATAACGAGAGTTCAATCGACGATTAAATGTCGTTAATCGCCTGATCGTCCGATACGTGATGCTTATCGAGAACGCATTAATGAAACGAAATCGTTGATATCAAAAATACAATGCCTTCATCCGTTATCAATGAAAAATTATCATCTTAAATTCGATGGTTCAGAGACCTCGCGATCAATCTGTTCCGCACTCGATGTTTCGGAAAAAAGAACAGAAATCTGTCTCTATAATCAACAAAATTCATCTGATTTATAAAAATACAATAATGAACAATTCGCCGGAATTTTTCCGCGTTGTCAGTACAGACATTAATTGTACGAATTATTGGAAATTTCCTTTATCAATACGATGTCGCAACTATATAAAAGCTAATCGCCTCAAACTTCGCGCGCATTAATGAACTTTCTCGGCAAAATGCGTATTCTGAAAGTCATTTTTTTCGCTGTCCACTTCATCGAAAGTGCACGCGATTCTTCAGCTACCCAGCTTGTAGAAGCTCCGATTAAACGTAAGTTTTCACACTTATTGAGATACCTGCAAATCATCTTCAATCGCGATTATTCACAGCTCGATTTTCGGAACATCCCGCTTACGATCATTTGAATTCGAACATTACTCAATGTTTGCGCGATTGCAAGAAAGAATTGGAGCCTAGAACTTGTTACTACAGTTTCCACCTTGAACATTACACTTCGAACAACGGGTAAGTGATGAAACCTAACCTTGAACCGAACCTTTCGAATCAGCAGGAATTCTTATGATCTTTAGCGCGTGCAACTTGTGTAAACCCAATTCTACGACTCAACTGAGGAATGATTGCCAGTGTATTCTGGGAGACGGTGTGGAGCGATATGTAAAAGTGATAAATCGGATGTTGCCTGGACCCAGCATCCAAGTTTGCGTGAATGATACCGTGATAATAGACGTGCTGAATCTTTTGGATGGAGAAGATGCCGCGATTCACTGGCATGGGATCCTACAAAAAGGGACTCAATATTCTGACGGTGTTCCTTTTGTCACCCAATGTCCGATTCCATCAGGAACTACTTTCAGGTTTGCGTGTTGAAAGATCTTCGAAAGATGTCTTTCTTTGGAAATGAACTCTTCAAAGAGATCCCTTCTAAAACTAGATCAGACCCATTAATAAGTGGGATTTCGATTCAACTTGGGTCTAATCAAGGTTGAAATCAGATCTTTTAGAAGATCTTTAGAAAGTTTACATTTTAAAAAGCCTGAATTTAGATACCAATGGATCGCGCAAAGAGCCGGGACGAATTTCTGGCACTCGCACACGGGACTCCAAGAAATGGACGGAGTCTATGGGAGCCTGATCATAAGAGAATCGGAAGATCCTCACGATAAACTCTACGACGAAGATAAGGGAGATCATGTGATGGTAGTCAGCGATTGGATGCACGAAGGAGCAACCGAACATTTCCCTGGGAAACTAGTTAACGGTACTGGCCAGAACCCAAAGACGTTCTTGTTAAATGGAATGGGTTGGAATCATAAAGATGTAAGTAAGAGAATGAAAGTTCCATGAGAAAATCAACACAGTTTCTCCTTCCATCAGAACGCTAGTGAATATCTATCGATGTTTGAAGTACTTCCGGGTAAGAACTACCGGTTTCGTTTTATCAACGCGGTCGGATCGGCTTGTCCATCTCGGTTAAATTTGGAAGGTCATAAAATGAAGGTTATTGCTACTGATGGCAATCCAATTGAACCCGTAATTGTCGATGTTATCAATTCTTTTTCAGGTAAGTATTGCCGAATGTGGTATGATTTAACATCTAACTGTTTACGAAGATCGGAAATGTACTTCAAGGTGAAAGATACGACTTTATTGTAAGAACTGATCGACCTTCCGGTTCTTACTGGATCGAACTCACGGGATTGGGCGAATGCGCGAAAACAGCGATCCATCAAGTTGCTGTACTTCGTTACTCCGGGAATAAAACTTTTGTGACGGAGAAAAAACCGATTTCTAGAGATATTCTTCCAGATCAAATCGTGAGTGGAAACTGTTCGAGATTCGAATACTATGAACATGTTGTACATCATAGGTTCTCAATCCATTCGAGCAATTTGGCCATGAAAGCGAGGAAAATTTGATAGGTATCAGTAAACTAAAAAGTCTTCAAGATACGGATATCACAGTGGTCGGAGAAAATGTGAGCATAGATTATAAGATATATTTGTCCTTCAAGTTCGAGGGTTTGGAAGATGAGAAATTGTTCAGGCCTCACACCTTCGAGACATTCTTGGGTAAGATGGGTTTTTATGGTTTCCTAATGTTCTATCAACCTGTGCGTTTTCGCATTTTCTCGCATTAGTCAATTTTTGCTAGGGAAATGAAAAATTAAATTTGAAAATTCTCGGCAGTGGGTCCAAATGGTGGCAAAGTGCGATCCTTAATAAACAACATAACTTCGGTCTTCCCGCCTTCTCCATACATTTCGCAGTATTCAGAAAACCCATCCGGTCAGTTTTGCAATTTCATGGATGAAATAGGAAAACATGAAACAGATCGTACCTGTTCCCACGTGATTCCGATTTCTTTGAATTCAGTTGTCGAATTAATCATCGTAGACGAAGGTAAGACCTGAAGTTCGATAAAAACTAAGCTATGATTTTCAATGCTCTATTCACAGTTCAGCGACTGAATATTTGGCATCCGTTCCATCTTCATGGCACCGATTTCTACGTTCTTGGTATGAATTCGACAGCCACCAATCCGAAAGTCAATATGACGCGTGATGCAGCTATGCAAGCTGATAAGCAGGGTAAATTACATAGGAATTTTGACAGGCCGGTTCGGAAAGACACTTTGGCAGTGCCAAGAGATGGGTACATCATCGTACGTTTCCGAGCCGATAATCCAGGTACTTTGAACTTGATGATCGTTTTATAGCGATTTGTTTGACAAGTGGGGAAAGGGGGCAATTTCCGAAGAGTGTGGAGTTGGCATAACACGAGCCGAAGGCGAGTGTTGCCATCAAAAACTCTTCGACATTGCCTCTTTCCCACTTTTTCTTTTGAATTAACCGCTTCGAAAGATTTGGAATGTACGTTTTCATTGTCGATTTTTTTCAGGCTTCTGGTTGTTGCACTGCCACTTTCAATATCATATGATAATCGGGATGCACTTGGTGATCGCGGTCGGCGAATTAAGTGATCTTCCACCGATTCCGAAGGGCTTTCCGAAATGCGGGAATTATAAACCTGCGATTGTAGAAACATGAGAGAAAAATGAAATTATTTATTAAAACTATGAACATTTGATTTATTAAAAGGTTTATTCAAAACGGAAAAAATCTTTATTATTTCCTTCTCAGATTTTTGTATAAAAAATATTTTATTGTTGTAAAAAGTATAGTAATTCAGGGACACTTGAAATTCGAAAATGAAAATTGAAAGTCACAGCTAGGCTGGACGTCATCATCGAACAATTACGATTGTTTTCATAAATAAGTATGATACTTTAGCAACAAATAAATAATGAACATAGTTAAAATTTTCTGAATTGTAGAGAGCTTGAAACAGAAATTTAAAAAATATCAATATCAATTCGAAGTCTTGAAATATATAAATTGAAATTGATGGAACAATTATAATTAATTAAATAATAATTAATGTACAAACGACAAATCAATCGTGTTTATTAAGGAAAAAAAACGATATACCGTAAAGATATATTTCTTATCGATGTATAAATAAGAAAATCGAGAAGTATCGTAGTACATCGAAATATATCGAATCTATCGGAATGTATCGCAATCTTGGAGAAACAAAATCAGCTGTGTCGTTAGTGTGTCATCGAAATGTGTGGAATTTTTTGTAGTGTATACGATAGAGATGAAAAAAGCGTAGTGGAACACGTGGTTAATATATTAAATATGACAATAACATATTTTCACCGTATTTCGTATACAAATATTGAACGTATTGAAACTTTTTTCCAGTGGAACGATTGCAAAAATTATATTTTGGATCGAGGGCCCAATTATAATTCGGAAACGCGGGAACATTTCACGAGCGAACTTTCGGGCTTTTTCGCTGCAAGCGTGCTCTGGACGCAGGGAAAAGATGTGTTTCCACAACCGAGCGTCGATAAAGAAGGAAACATTCTTTTATGGAACGGCGACGTTTTTTCGGGAAAATTGGTATGATTATCTCAATTATTCCATTTCAAAGCGTCCTTAAGGTCGCTATTACCGACCGAGTTCCGAAACCGCGATTCCGTTTTTTAGCACATTTGCAATCATCTACGAAAAGGAATTTTCCGAGTCACTGTCGAAACGAAATAACGTTTTTTGAACTCGGTCTATAAAAAAACCTTAAGGACCCCCTTAACTTTAAAATTTCGTACCAGTGCTCGGATTCCGACAGCGATACGCAGACAATTCTCACTCAGCTGCGATTTAAAAAACCCGAGGACCACGTAGTTTCGGTTCTTGAACAAGTGGAAGGACCATTCAGCTTCATTTACTATGAAAAGTCGAAAAATACCTTGCACTTCGGTCGCGATAGAATCGGGCGCCACAGTCTGCTCCTAAGGATAGCCCCAGCGAAAAAATCTCTAGTGGTCTCGTCGGTATTAACGAGGGCTAGCGGAAACACCGCGGAAACGGCGGTGATAGAACTACCGACGATTGGTACGTTTTCACTCGATCTGAACGATCCGAGCGAGTGGAAATTGTCACTAGTTCCCTGGAAAAAGACGCCACTTTCGGAGGAAAGTCTAGGGGAATTGCGGGGAATTGTGAACGTTCAAGTGGAGGAATGGGAAATTAAGGAGGTCGGGGAAGCGCGTTCTTTTTCGTATCAGGAGGAAGCTTTGAACTCGGAATATGCGAAAATCGTGAATGATTTGAGTGGGGTTAGAGGGGATCCGAGTTTTAGTGAGTTTTAAGGGCATCCTGAAACTCTGTTTTACCGACCAAATTTCTTAAACGCTATTTGAACTTTATTTAATAAAATCGCGTGGAATTTAGACGACGCTTTTGAAACTCGGTCGGTAAAAAGGAGTTACCGATCAATGTACTGTTTTACCGACTGTTTAATTTCTTAGAACTTAAAATCATGGATCGATTTTTGGAATCCGAAGAAATAAACAAGAGAGTAGACGAACTCTTGGATCTTTTGCACGCGTCGATCGAGGTGCGAGTGACAAAAAAGCCCGACTTTTGCAAGCTTTGTTGCCGCCTTAATTCGGAAATCGAAATTTCCCAAAAATGCGATCACTCGAAAATTGGCATCGCTTTTTCCGGCGGTTTAGACTCAGCGATTTTGGCGGTAATCGCGGACAAATTTGTTTCCGAAACCGAGAGCATCGATTTGATCAACGTCGCTTTCGAAATCAAAGATGGCGGCGTTTTCGACGTTCCCGATAGACTTACCGGCCGGGAAACTTACCGGGAACTTTCGGAAATCTGTCCTAGGCGGAAATGGAATTTCGTAGAGGTGAGGAATCGTTTTCCATTTTACCGACCGAGTTTCGAAAACGTCGAATAAAAAATTTTCTTCTACGTTTTGGAAAAAGGAGATAACAAATCGATCAGTCATCGAATTCAGAATCAATCGGTATAAGGATTTTGCATTTGGTCAATTACACTCGTAGTAAATAGAAATTCAAGTTTTCGCAACTCGGTCGGTAAAAATAAGCTTAAGGACTCAAACAAAAAAATGTGCAAATCGCAGGCCAACACAACCCGGAATGAACTGGGCACCCTGCGCTCTTCCCGAATCGCGGATTTAATTTTTCCCGCTAAAACAATCTTAGACGAAAGTCTGGGTTGCGCGGTTTGGTTCGCGAGTCGAGGAAAAGGAACGTTATTCGACGAACCGTACGATTCGAGCTGTCGAATCTTGCTTTTCGGCATGGGAGCGGACGAACTTTTCGGGGGTTATATGCGCCACCGAACGACCTTGAAACATCGGGGCTGGGGTGCTTTATCGGAAGAACTGGAGCGCGAAATTGCCCGAATTTCCTCGCGAAATCTTGGCAGGGACGACAGGGTCAGCGCGGATCATGGGAAACAGCCCAGATTTCCGTTCTTGGACGAAAACATCGTCGACTTCGCAAGGAATCTGCGACCTTGGGAAAGGTTCGAGACATTCTTTTTCTTTTTCAATCGATACTCGATGGAAAATTAAAAAGAGGAATGGAAAAATATATTTTCAAATTTAATAAAAGGGTTATGAAAATATGAAAAAATTTCATATTAAAAATGAGAATGCATTGGGTTTCAGATGCTACCCAACGGAAAAAATGGAATGTGGTTTCGGGGACAAATTGTTGCTTCGATTAGCGGCGATAAAGTTGAATCTTCGTCGTGCTGCGAATTTGCCTAAACGAGCTTTTCAG
>JABFQM010000937.1:0-26479 GCA_022816865.1 Zelostemma sp. ZL-2020
TTATCCCCTTTATTCGATATTCTTGTACGTTATTCAATCCTCTAGAAGCGTTGTACGAGTTACAAGTTTTTTTTACCCTGCTTAAGTGCTAAGCGCGTCAAAGCACGGTTTTGCATTTTGCCACTTTGATCTTCCGGTACAAATCGAACAAGTAGGTCACTGGAAACGAACTAACGAACTGTGTTAATGCACGATATTGACATCTTCTTAGCCTTCGTTTGGAATAAATCCGTTGAATCATCCGCGCGATTTTCGTAGCATAAAGCGGAATCGTTTCGCATCAAGAAAAATGTTTTTAGAATTCCCGGAACGACGCTGAAGTTAAATTTTTCCGTACGCATTAAAAATAAATCTTATCGTTCAAAAGAAATGGCTGGATAAATTTTACCTTCCGCTTTATTTTCATTTTTTTGCGCCGCGTCGATTTTCCCTGGGTTGACAAGTAAAATTTTTCACGATTTTTCGTATCGTAAAAAAAGTTATGTGGAGCATTCTCGAATCGTATTCTTTGTACGCGGATCTCCATGCAAATGACGCGAGCGACTACGACGCAATATTTAGCGAATACGGTGAAAGAGCTCAAAAGTACTTTCTCGTTTCCTACGTGCGCATCGCGAAATAGAACGAAAGTTATGGAAGTATGTGTACCATCGTAATCTACATGTTTTACGTTTCAGTGTTTCGTCATGCGGTAGCCTAAATAATAATGAAAAAGCAAAAAATGAAAAGCGACTGAAAACAGAGTAGAAAGAAGATAAAAGAAAAAAGTGCATTTAGTTTCCGTGCAAGTCGAATAAATATCGTCTGGTGTTGCATATTTGCGATATGGGTGGCTCGGTCTCTATTTGCTGGCGTCAGTAAAATTTGAAATTCGAATCAGACATTGTGTTTGTGGCATTAATTCCGGTCGGTTGTTCGAACTAATCGAAACGTTTACGGTTTGATGCACGTCAATTTTTCGTATGGAATCATGGATTGAAATTCGAAATCGCGCTATTGATTCGGATACAAACCACGATTTTCCAAACTGCGATTCTTCGCGTCGACGAAAACGGCAAAGTTGATTCGACCGAGCCACTTACGCATACGGAAAATGTCGGAAATTGTGTACCCGGTATAACGGAATGATTTATTGAAGGGTCCGAATCAATTAATGTTCCCACGGAGAATCACGAGACGACAGAGCTTCGCACGCTCGTGGCTCTCTCTCTCTCGTTTTTACGATTCTCCGATTTCTTCGTTAATGTATGTCTTTCCTGAATGTTCGATGTCGAAAATTGATATCTTATTGTTGTATGCCGAAAACCCATACGAAAAATCCAAATTCGAGAAAAAGACTGAGAACAGAGACAGTCGTGATAAATCGCGAAAAATGCACGTTTTGCGAATATGCATTTTTCCCCGTCAAAACCCAGCTCTGCTCGCGAAAGGTGTCCGAATCCGATTCCCGCTAACGCAAATATTCCCAACATGAAATATCTCTCTGGAATAATATCCGAAGGATATTTATGTTTCGCGGATATTCGTTTTCGAAATATTGTTGTTCACGGTAATCCAAGTACGGAGTCCTTACGGAGCATCTTCGTGTCCTGTGGGAGAGAAAAACGCCGCATGAGAAAACCGTTGAGAAGAAGCTACTCGATTTAATTTATTAAATTCCCCAGCGTTTGAAACATATTGTTGAAACTGCGCATTCTAAGACTCGGGAATCTCAAAATTATTCTCTTTTTCCATCGCGACTCAATCCTTAAACGATTTCCGTACTACTTCATGTTCCTCTTTGTATTTCCGATCGACGGTTTTTTCCAGATGCGTTCCTCGAAGAGAAAGTATATAGAACTCGGCAGAATTTACTTTTCTGCAAATCACTTGTGCAAATACATCTTAAACAAATCTATTGGGAGAAGAAATGAATTGAATGGAGTAAAATTGAACAGTGCAGTTGATTGGGCGATTGCAAATTTTACTGATAAAGATTTAAAGTGGTCTTGAACAGTCTGTGATGAGGTACCTTAATCTTCAATTCAGTAGGTATTGATTCTTTGAACAACGCAGTCTAAAATCGTCTATACGTATGTATTAGTGACGTATGCTACAAACTCAAGAAATTGGAAGAAGTTGGAAATCTCTGAATTCTTTTAGAGCTTCGGTATTTCAAGATGCCACAGTGGCATTTTATTTTCTACCAGAGATAGGTACTTAAATTATTTTACTGGGGACTTAAATTTCCGTAAAACTGTCTTTAATGCACTAACGAGAAATCTGTCATTGATCAAGAGATTTATTCTTCCCGGGGTTTTACGAGAATTTTTACTCCCGGATTATAATGAAATCAAGGGGAGGGGAACATGTCTGTGGATCGATTAATTTTTACACCGACTTCCACCTAAAGATAAATTTCATGAATTCTCTCGTATAATGCTGTATACTTTCTCTAGATGGCAAAAAAGTCTCATTATACGTAAAAACTTGCGTCGTTTTGTGTCACCAAAAATGTCTGTTTTTTGTGCCATTTGTCCTTTAAAATCCCTTACAACAAGAATATGCAAAGAACGTGAACTAATCAGCATTTAATGCTATTCTTTGTTTGTTCTCTGTGGCGCCCGTTGTTGTATCTACCTGACACCTGACAATCACCTGATAATAAAAACCACTCACTGAACCTCTCAAAAATCTCAAAATTCTACCTCCAGGTCTTGAAGGTACTACTTAACAGCCTTCTTATAAAGCTTATATTAACTAGAATCGTTCGTTCGTTGCATGTGAATTTTCAAATGATTTTACACTTCGCTTCGTCGTCACTGTGTTAATTACCTTTCCATTTTGGTCCTGCTAAATGCCTCATCCAACAACCATCCTTTGAGTCATTTCTTTGAGTCCTTTCCTCCGTCTTTACCCAACGTGCACATCTTATAAATAAATGCATGAACACGACGACGACTTTCAATTAGATTTCAATTACTTCCATACCTCGAAATGTCAGAATGTTAATGTAAATTAATTTAGTAAATTGTACTTTTCTACAACGTCAAGCACAATTTCTATGACAAAATTCGATGTATAATCTGTACTTTAATACAAACTTGTTATGGGTAGATTTCTCTCAACGAACCCATGGGTCAATTTGTAATTTTCCATTGAAGGTTTACGTAATACGAAAATCGCCAAACGACGTAATCTGAAATCTGTGTCAAGCGCATGACTCTATGGTTAATTGTGTTTCTTGTATGCGTGTATGTCATTAGATTTAGATACATAATTGTGTTCTTTCAAACGAAACATCTTAATCAATGTAAAAAATGAATGTCACCGTGTATTGAGCATGTTTAAAAGCACTGTAATATACTCATTGCATGCGTTTTTTATTGTCACGTGTGATATGGTAGTTTCTAATATTTTAGCACTATCAAAAAACTTTAACTCGCATAAATGTAGAATATAAATCACAGTCGTAGAAAAAAAATTATCTATTCAAAGCGCATTTTATCTCGCGCTGAAAAAAATGATAGTTCAACTATGCTGAGCTATGTTGCATAGTTGATCGAAATAAACTCGCGCATCAATTTCCAACAAGTTTTTGTGACCGTGGCACGGATGAGCCAACGATGTTACTCTGTATTTTAAACCAAATACGTAGCTCGCATTTCTATCATATTTTTCAGTGCATCAATACGAAATCTGTTTACACTGACCGAAGAGTCGGCAGAAATTTCAGTCACGCTACCGCAAGAACATTTCTCGGCGTGAGAAGAAATAAACCCACATATTCACGACTCACGCTCACTCAGTTGATTTTCGAAAAATATTTCTCTCAAACTGCGTCAGTCATTTTCACTTTCGACTCAATTTAATTTTTACTTTGAGAGATAGAAACCCGAGGTAATTTTATACTTCGGAGCGGGTCGATCTGGAAAGTCAAGCGGAAACTTCAGATAGAGCTTAAAGTTAATGAAGAAGGAGAAAGATTCTGATCTTTATATCACTCAACGTTTCCAATTTATCCAAAAAGATAATCACATTGCATGAGAAATGAGGCATTTCTTGAAAATTACACTATTCATTTGGTTGATAACGAGTTGCGGTAAAAACGCTCGTTTGTACGTGAGTTGCAGTTCAACATTTTTAAGTAGGAAAGGATGCGTCAGTTTCTTTTAGGACGAATAAGATACATTTTGAATTAAAATTTCACTACTCCTGACTTCTTTCTCGCGACAATAATTATTCGTAATTTTTTCTGACTTCAAGAACTGGTTAAAATCTAAAAAATGACATCCTGATGTCTTTTTATCCGCGCTTTGGGTACAAAAGAAGAATCAATTTGATCTTTTGGAAATTCCCGATAAGTTGAAAAGTGGGATTATCAGAAAAGAAAAGAAAAAGTCTACTTTCAAATGTTGGATCGCAACTTTTCAATGAAAATAATGCAATCAAGTATTCATTTATTTCACAATAGAAATGATCTGTTTTAAAAATTAAAGTTTGATAGCCACTTTTTCTAATAATGACTCGTTTTAGCCAAAAAGAAACCCTGGAAGTCGAGTGAAAATGAACTCGACTCGTGGGTTCAAACACAAAAATACAATGCCCTCGTCTAATTAAAATCTAAGTGCTGCTGTAATAAAACGCCATAAACTAATTGGATTAAATTATCCACGTAATCTCTTATTCTCTCGCAGCGCCTAAAGCCCCTAAACATGAACCATTTCTATCTTCAAAATTGCTCTATCTCTCTTTACTCTCACCATAAAATTCTACGGTCTTTCCCGTTTCAAATTTCATTTGATTTATTTCACGTGATCCATTTCACTTTTTGTACCAATATTGTATCATATTTTTCTAGTTTTATAATTCATTATTATTCTAGGAAATATTTCACTGTAACAACAAAAAACATTGAATAATACATTATTTGTTTTACATAATTGATGAATAAATTTCATTCGAAATCTTACAAGTAAGAAAATATGAAATGATTAAAAGTAGTTTGACAATTATTTTACATAGTTTCTATATCTATAAATCTCACTAGTTTTTGTACATAAAAACATAAATGTGGATCGTAGTACTATTTTAGCTTGCCTTGCATCGAAAAGTAACGCATCGCATTGCGCTATTTCAATCATTGATGCCACTTATTTAAATAAGTGCAGACAATCCGATTGCTAGAAGCTTGACTGCTAGTATATTTCTCAATAGTCTAAGATCTTTCGTCTCACTATCAAAGTGATTTTATAATAGAATTTCGCACCACCGCCGTAAAGTTCTGCTCATTTCTTGCCCACGATCTTATTTTCTTCGTTATCGCTTCGTTTCAAGTCGACGTATTCACGTTGGCACAATTAGAAAAGAAAAATTCTTTGCGAAAAAAGCTTCTGTCGAATCGCCTTTTCGTTTCAAAGGCAGGATATTGTTCAATCGCGTACATTCCAAATGGGAATGTGAGAGTTCCCAATTACTTTTTTAGCAAACAATTTTTCTCGATGTACATACCTACCAGTTTCTCGAAGCAACGTGCATTTATTGCTATTGTATTTATTAATCTCTGTCTCTTCTCCAGACAATGGCAGTCTCGAAAAGGAACGCCGGACTGACATCAGCTGTTCCCAGAGCAACGCTTAACGACGAGGAATTGGTAAGTGTATTCGTTCACACCGCAGCAATCTCCCCCCGCAACTCTATCCGTCAATATACCTTCTTGACCGTTTTCCCCTCGCGCTGGATGAAATACAGCGGCGTAAATTCAGCTTCGATTCCTCTTAAAACCCACTTAATTCGTTTTTACAGCCAACTATTCCCAGAAATCGATGATATACTGATAATATCGTAATTTAAAAATACCATTCTTGTCTGTAAAAGTTTGTTTATGCGTTGATACAGCGAAAAACATTATCAGAACATGAATAAATCATTAAGGTGAGCTTGTATGTGACGCCACGTGGGAAGTTCGGTTGATCGTCACCTTCAATGCACCATATTTTCGGAAAATTGCAGCGAAGTAAAATGCAAATCGCAGAGTCAACTTTCCGCGCTCTCCTTTTCCGCAGCATTTGCGATTTTCCGCACGCGTGCCTTCATTTTCCGAACTCGCCGAAGCTATGCAAATTGGTTTTGCAGTCACGTATCGTTGGTCTCGAACGTCGGCGATTATCGCCGTTGTCACGCGTAATTACATTACCTAGAAACTAAATATGCAAATACGGGGCTGACCAATGGTGCCCTTTTTCACTAGCCTGTCTGACCACAGCTAGTTCTTACTACTGAAGTATGGTTTTTTCGCCCGAGCAGCATCGCGTGCCAAATCGCGATGAGAACCGAAGATTGAAGTCTGCCCGTTGTAAATCGGGAACAAATGGGCGTACAAGCGTTTTTTCTACGTCACACACGTAAAAAAGTATATGAAAAATAAAGGCTACTTCTGTGCTTTTTAACAATCTTCAAATATAACATGAACTTTTCCTTTTCAGCAAAACTACTTTCTCCTTTCATCTTTTTGCATGCGATTCTGCTGTTTATATTAATTAATTAATTGCAGTTTGGATTTCGCGATACGAACAGAACAAAAAATACAATCTTTGGCGAAGAGTGGCAACGCTAACCGCGTTGAATTCTGTTGGTATCGTCGTTACGATCTTTTTTCTAGCGCTTCTTGAATAATTTGCATTCTCCGAGACTGAAAATGTAGAATCAAGAGCATTTCGTTCGAGAATTTCTGTGCTCGCGTCAGTTAAATTTAAAAAAGAGATCCAACTGGAAACGCACCCTATATCGATCTCGCAAGAATTTAATTTAACCGTTGAACTCTCTTTTCTTTTCATATCAACGTGCTGCATTTTATCCTCATTTCCACGCTATTTTCTTTCACGTAAGTGTGGCTCAGTCTCTGGCTCTCTTTTCAAACCTTCTGTCTCTTTCTGGTTTCGTTTCCTTACGTCTCTTGTCTCTCTCTCTCTCTCTTTCTTTCCCTTTCTTTCTTTTGGCTGCTACTTAATTTCTCTTCTATTTTTTTCTTTCTCACTCTATCTTTCTGAACAGCAAGAAGTAGCGAACTAGTTAATGAAATCCTAGCAAATAGGTCGAGAGTGTGTGTATACAGAACGTTTGCGAATGACTCCAGCCGAAACAAATTCGATGTTTTTTTTTTCACGAAGCAACGATCTTTTTCTGCACTGTGAAATATTTATAAATTCACCGTGACTTGATACTTGAAACGGTGATTTCTCTAGCTTTGCGTTATTATTCAACGAGGAAACAAACGAAAACTGCGATACTAAAAGTTTTGTTGGAAATACCTCGAGGCATCAAAAACATCCAAAAAAAGTTTAAACAATTCAACTGTTTTTCAATGTTGAAAAAAAATGCATCTACCGGGTATTTTTCAATCCAAAGTTTTGCTTTCTTCATTTAGAAATGCTTCGTTTGTAGTTCAACATCAACAAACATTTTTCTGTTCAAAAATGTTCTGATAGTTTTTAATTAATCTAATTTTCAAGTTAGTATTGTTTTTTTTCAAAGAACATCGAATTTGCGCAGCGCTGTGAAAGCTAAAATGATAGTAGTCATATACGTAACGTTTACAAGTAAATGCATAAGACAAGAAACTCAATAATTAAGGATCAAGGGACCGTCGTATAACGAGGCGCCTAGCTCGATGGAGGAATTTTAGGCTAGAGTTTAGGAATCCCGAATTTCCCCTGACGGCGTACCTCGAGCAAGAGATTTCCCGGTCGGAATCCGCTCGGGGACGTTCGAGTAGAATAAAATAAGACAAAAGAACATTCTACTAATGCTTTTTAGCAGGTTGATGTTTGGAACCCGCTTCCTCTTCCAGTATCTAGAGTAAGACTTTAGAAAAGCTGCGCACTCTCGACTTTCAGAAAGTGCAACGAGTCTTGGGCACGATATTTGACAGATTAGGGAAATAAGATTGGAATGTCATGCTGATCGTGCTGTCGATGGGAATTCCCAAGCAACTTGGCTAGACCATGCACTCTCCTCGATTGAACGCGACGAGCGCAATTTGATAAGCTTCGCTGCTTGACAAAGAAAGTTTTTTAATTTTGAATAATAGCTTTTGACTTCGATAGCATTAATCTTCGTCATATGATTATGAGAAATCGCGCATTATGCAAGGGCTTGCAAAGAACTTGGGAATTTTTATAGAAACTGCGGTTAATTTTTTGGTTCTTGGGAAAAATTACCAAAGTTTCTTTACGTTTTAGAATAGTTGAGAATCGCACATTCGCAACTGAATGAAGCACTAAAAGATCGTTTGAGGAGAAGGGAAGGTATACCTAATGGCTTGCTAGACTTATTGAACTTGCTTGAACCTTCTATTAATTAAAGTGATGGGAGAAACTATCGAGTGTAGGGCAACATTTGTTAGACGGATAATTAATTAACGAATTTGTACTGTTCAAGTGCGTTTCATCCATCACTCTAAAATCTTATTACGCTGTCACTTAAACGGGTCGTTGGAGCAATGAATCGACAATTCTAGTTTCGTAATTTCAGCGAACTATTGATCGATGCAACATTCTAATAATTATCATCATTGTAATCAAGGCAAATGCACAAAAAAGAAATTGCTTAGTCGCAAAGAAAATATGATAAATCTATTGATATTCGAGTAAAATGACGTTATCGTTTAGTTATTATTTACAATCGATAATATTTAATGGACGATAACAATTTGTACACTTTATTATTTGTCCAGATGTTCCTTTATATTAATACGACAGTCTATATTTACTTTCCATCGGAAAACTGATACTCGTATCTATTTTTATATAGATATCATCAATATTGACTTTCAAGAATTGAAATTCATTTTTTTTCAATATGCTTAGCGATGCCTATACTCAATTTGTTTGCTTTCGGAATTGTGCAGTTCTTCAATACGACGGAAGTAGTTAATAATAATACTTCAAAATAACTTATCGATTCATTATCTCTTTCTACAGAAATAAGAAATCGATTGGATAAATAAAATACATAGAAATATCCGAGGAAATGCACTTGGCAAGTTTTCTTTTCGAAAATGTGCCAGTCGAACTGGGATATGAAGTTGATAACAAGTAAAATCTTTATCAGTTCCCGTTGGGTTTTGAAAACATAAATGGCTCGATACGGTTATTTGAAAATGAAAGCAATCCTGAAACGATTCGATACCACCAATAACAACTGTGACGGAATGGAAAATATCGGCAAAAATTTCCATTTTTTTCCATTGTTAATGCCTCGTCTAAAAGACAAATGGAATTCTACCAAAAAGTGTAATTTGTCGCAATTCCTGCATTCCAGATTGAAATTCTTCGCTGCAAGCAATTTCTTTTACGTTTGGCTTGTTAATTTTTGCTGAATAGCCAAGAAATGGTCATTTGTTCGGCGTTGAAAATCTACCAAACTAGATAAATGCGTGATGTTCATGACGGTATCGTAATTAAAATTGATTAAGACGATGCTAATAACCGCAAGTCGAATTGATACAAATTGAATCGATGTAGTTAGTCTACAAGGTCCTTCAAGTAAATACCTTTAGTGCTTCCTAGGGACTACTGCTTACCCTTAAATAACGTTTCTCCTGAGATTCGAAGCTTCCCAAAACACTAGAAATACATAAACATTCCGTAACTGTATAATAGATTCCTTTTGCCGAATCGGAACCGTGAAGGAGTGCTCGTGAATATTCTTAAAGAGACGCTAAAACCGAAATTCGCTCGACCGTAAATGTGCCAGACTTGAATTTGCGAGCACTGTCGAACCTTCGAATCTCTCGAGACTAGACCAAAGTCCAAACGTATGGCTTGTGTACGTTTCAATGGCGAGTGTGACTGTGTGTATGGACTAGGATACTCAGGCACGAGACCATTGATTTAGTAATTGCCTGTACGTGCTCGGTCACGCCGTATGCAAAGATGTGGGTGTGTTCAATGATTTCATAAATACAAAGGTATATATTTCGTTCGTTTTACAATAAAACAAACTCACGTCGAATATTACTTCGCACCTCTGCATATTTTCCGTAATTAATTATTAACGGAAATTCTGCCTCGAATATACGTTGATGCACATTTCTGTGGAATTAATTTTGCGGGCATGAATAATGATTACATTTCACCGCATTTTTATCGGGTTTTTTCATACGAAACAGAAGTAATTCATGTGGTCCTGGCATACTATTTGATTATTACAAAATGGTTACAGAATGTAATAACAATTAATTAATTGTAGCTTTATGATGTTCTGATTTTAAATTTTTACGAGCTCGCCATAATCTATTATTAAAATTTCTGGAATGATAATTAAATCATCGTAATTTGGTTTAATTTACGTAATGAGGTACATTTAACTTGGAAAATATACGGTAAAACATGCAGAGGTAAAGGTGGATAAAAATATAAGTATCGAGTTCTGTGAAACTAAAACGAATGTAAATAGATCCCGACCTATAAAACTGAGAACATCAAATACCATTTTTTCTGCCAAGAATAAAATGAGTAAAAAATTTGAAAGTTCAAGGTTGAAGCGTTTTTTCGATCTCGAGTATTAACGAATTTTTCCGAACGTGACACTCGCAGAAGATGCACGTTTACAAGAAGACTCTGCAAGCAATGATATATCCTATATCTTCGACGACCCCGCATAATTTCGTCACCTGGACAGCCACCTCGCCGACGTACTGCTACGAATGCGAAGGTTTACTTTGGGGAATTGCACGCCAGGGCGTCAGATGCATGGAGTGCGGAGTCAAGTGCCACGAAAAATGCAAGGACTTGCTCAACGCTGACTGTTTACAAAGTGAGTACCTAAAAGTGTCATCCATTTTGCAAATATTCCCTTTCAAACGCAGCCTGGCAGCATTTTTCTTCCGATTTTACACAGATTGAAAGAACAGTATTGTCAGTAGCGTGCTCCTTTTTAAAATAATCATCGCATGTAACATTTATAAACACGGAAATCATAATTTTCCACTGTGAAATTCGCATCGTTGATGTAAGTGGTGAAAAAATAAAAATGCATGCAATATTGTTTTACATAACATCGAACAAACTTTTCCCAAAATTTAATTGGTTGGAGGTTTGCAAGTTTCGAAAATTTTCACTGAGTGACGGTTACATTTCGCAACTTTAAATTTCGCTTCGAGCATTACCTTCACAACAATCTGCCATTCTTCGACGTATAAGGCGCTGACTCCTCGAGATGTCTAAAACCCTCTATAAAGACATGGCATTGTTAGCCCGTCAGCCCGTCTATTGGAATGTAAGATATAACGGCACAATTCCGAGTTTCAAAATGATGAAATTCAGCATGGTTTCCCGTTTGTCCCGAGCGATTTTAATTAAATCCGCGAAATTACGTGTAACATAGAGAAAGTTGATTATTCGCGTTGTACACTCAGAATTACGTAGTTGCTCGAGTGAAAAAAATTGTTCTCAGTTTACCGCTCTCGTGATGTTAACTGCGGATGTTGATAGCTCTCGTAAACATGGAAAACTTATCTCGTTAAGTGGCTGAGATCTCACTATGAGAATCAAACTCTGAGTTCTGCAACAACTTCACGATGTGATGACAAGGATTTACATTTTCCATGATGATCATTAATAATGAAGACACATTTTCTACGAAACAAAACGAACGAATGTGCATCTTTTACTTGTTACGTAAAAAGAAGGAAACTTTTGTGATGGAGACGGTAGCGAAGAATGACTTTGTTGATAATAGAATCAGAAAAAGCTAGGTGCCAGTACTTTCTGGGGCAAGATCTGAAATTGTAACTACTTATCAAGGAGTCTGTAGGAAGCTTTTTTACAGCTTCCCCAGAGACTTAAAACGGGAAGAAACACCTTTCTTCCCGCTTTGCATCTACTTACTTCTTAAAAAATCTCCGAGCCATCCCTTCTTGAGAGCCCAAAACCCTTCTTGTTTGAAGTACAAGACCCTCATCCGGCAACGCCATAAAGAAGAGCTGTTCATATGTACTTTTTATCTTGCAGCTGTAAACGAAAGTCGTTCAATCAACGTCTGCTTTTATAATTAAATACAAACACGACTGAAACTGGTTTCATAAATAAAAGACTCAACTGAGCCGAGGAAAACCAAGTCCGAATTTGTCATTCGCTCCTAAGAAATATTATTCAATTACGTCGAAAATTAGAAAGCTTTTTACTCCACTTTGGAGAATTTCAGTCTTATTTCTGTGGCTCTTTTTTACATTTGCGAATAAACGAATACAATAAAACAAATAACTTCCCGTATGTGCCCCATGGAATTTTCTCGAAAGAAGCCATTTATTGTGAATTAGGGTCTCGTAAAAATCTGAGAGCATCAACCTTTTATCCTGTAATATCCACGAAAATAATACGCTTTCCAAGAGCGCGATATACGTTGGTCCATTTTTTACCTACGTTTTTTGCTACATCCTTTTTATTTTCCTTTTCATACGCAATTCTGTCTGGAAGCTTGCTATCAAGTTATCTTCCATCTTCTTTTGTTCTTATTCTTCTTTATTCGGAACCGAATTTTTTTCCTTCTTCCCGAATGACTTCTTAAAAAAGTATTCGGTTCGTTACAGCAATTGTGGTACACTTGCATTATTTCCTGACCCAGTTGAGTCATTTTTACGTCATGTCAACCAGAGCACGATGTCACCGGAAAATTAGAACTTCTGGAACGTCACGCGTAAACTGGCTCGGAGGCTTTAGCAAATTCCGTATAGAAAGTCCTGCATTAGCAAAGAAACCCAGTCGGAAATGAATAAACTGAGAAACGGTTGAAACGATAGGAAAAGCAAAGGCAGTAATTTTTACGTGAAAAACTTGAAAATCTCCAACTGAAAGTCAACTCAAATAAAGATTTTTGAAAGGTTTAGTTCAACTCGAGGAGAAAGAGCTTTGATTCGCGTAAAAATATGCAGTAAAAAATTTGAGTGTGGAAACAGAAAAAGTTTGTAATTTTATTCGGCTCGCTGCAAAATTGTGATAAGCTTTGGGGTTTACGTTTCAGGGGCGGCGGAGAAAAGCTCGAAGCATGGGGCGGAAGACAAAGCTAACAGCATCATTACAGCCATGAAGGAAAGAATGAAGCAGAGGGAGAAGGAAAAACCAGAAATCTTCGAACTTATCCGGTGAGTTTTGCTGCTCCATCCGACTGTTTCGTTACCTTTTACATTTTTTTGCGGAGCTTGTAGTGGGTCCGACGTGACTAGCAATAGGAGCGAATAATACCAGCGCCCCAGTAACGAATTACTCGGATCCATTTCAACGTTTAAGCTTTTGACAATTTTATTTCGCATCGCGCGAACTTTTATCCAACGCTTACCCTTTTTTTCGTGCTTCGAATAATATTGAATTATTTGCAGTAAGTTATATCACGCTGAACGTTCTTTATCAACAATTCGTGCGATGTAAAAGCAATTATCGGATACGTGTACAAAATACCGTTTCAATCCCGCATTCAACGAACGAATCATACTTTATTGCGTTTTATTTGCCACCGAAGTAGTGAACTATTTATTTACAGAAGATACAAATAAGAATTTTCCATCAAAAATGGGTTGGAAGAAAGGCAATTTCCAATCAATTAACTTTTCAATTTTTCACCGACCACGATTTCCATTGACGTTGAACGCGATCAACGTTGAACGCGATTTGATTTGAGCAAAAACCGTCCTTTCATTTTTTACCGCGGCTGGTTTGTCGTTGTGTCACATCCATCAAATGCAGACTTATAATTAATTCTCTGCATCGCGGTAGAATCTTGGAACTCGACTCTCGTTCCAAATTTAATTTCGCGATACAAAAAACGCGCGCAAAAAAGGAACGACGAGCTGGTTCCGAAAAAAACTGTTGCATTTTTCAAGCGCTTTCCAATAAAAGCGGTGGCAAACTTCTCAGAAGGCATGGACTTGAAATGGATCCTTCTAATTTGTGAAATGGCAGACTCATCTTCTTCGACGTGCAACTAGCAGCTTTTTTATCGAATTGATACTGGCGAGTTTCGATAGCGTGCCGTCGACTGATCGAGAATGTCATTACCAAATCGATCGAGCAAAAGTCGTGTTACCCATCGCGTTCAGGGCATTCGACAAAGTAGTCACGTGCGATCGAAACGTGGTAAAAAAGATCTGTCGAAAACGTGTTTTGAAGGCACAAATCCTCAAAGACCTTCACCATGTTGATTCTATTTTTTTAAATCTTATCTTTTCAGAAACAATCGATTGAATTAAAATTGAAATTTTCCAAACGCTAGAGCATTAATTTTCCTAGGGCACACCCTCAATTTTACGAGTAAAAACATCGTATTTACTTTCTTCATGTCTTCTCTACAATTTATGGTAGTCACAGTTTCAAGCAGCGTGATTTATATCCCTCAAAAGTCAAGCAAAATCCAATATCTTGTCCCGAAGGCAATTCAGTTTGAGAATGACAGTTTGACGTAACGTCAGCCTTATTGGCGCTTGCATTTTGTCCGTCTCTGCCGCGATGGGTATCGCCAAAACAGCCCGTAAAGTACGGCCAAGCTTTTATTCGATAAATGTAATCGCCTAAAGTATCGAATTGGTATCCTTCATATGAATCTCGTCGGAGTTTAGGTTGGTCTTCGGAGTCAAAGACAAGTCTCACATCGAACACATGCAGACGATCAAGCAGTCCGTCCTGGATGGTACCAGTAAATGGTCGGCGAAGATCGCCATTACAGGTTTGTGGCTTCGCTGTGCTCCTCGTCCACTGCAATGATAATGTCCTGTCGTAAATTTGTGCGTTTTACAAAAGCTTCCATATGAACGACGAATCGCTCGGCGGCTGCTGCTGATGTACACTTGCAACTCCACATACAAATACGACGAATCGCACTGACGAGACAGGAAGCTACTTCACCACTTCCTTTCTCGACCGTCCGATTTATATGCTCCATAATGTGTTCAATAGTTCAATCAGTGTCTCAGTATGACCTTTATTTTCAAAACACTTTACCCATCTCATTAAACGTGTTATGTGTCCTGCGATTAACCATCTGACATGAGTGTTTTACCGTTTTTTATGCTGGCAACATGTTCTTGAAGTTGTAGTATCTGTTTACTTTCCATTGAAAAAATTTGTCTTTGAGATGCCTCGAAGGTCTGACCTCAAGAGCGCCTGGAAGATGGATTTTTCCGATAAATTTAGCGTGATCCAGAGTGTCGCGCATCGCTGCTAATTGTGTCGAGGATGATCAAAGTGGATGATTCGTCGCTCTTTTATATTTCCTTTATCATCCACAAAACCCCGTGATTTAACCTTCTTCGAGTTCCTTTATAAGCTCATTTTGACTCTTGATCGAGGCTTCTTTTCGAAACAGCGCGACTCGCCTTCGTTTCTATCGGGGAATATTTCTTCCAGAAGTATCGGAGGGTAAACACTATAACCTTATGTTAACATCGATTGTATATTCTGGGTCAATCGATGATAAAAGTCTACAGAACTTCATACGTCGGATTGTTATTTCAATTTCCTTTTACTTTTCTGGCTTGAGAAAGTCGTGAAAATTTCATATCTCCTTGAGCAACTCCGAGGAACTTTGCGAGAACGGTCATTTCTTGCTCGGGGTATTCGGGGCACTAGAATTCAATCAAAATCCCATTAAAAGCTCCGAGGCAACTTGTACCTGTAGGTTTGTTCATATCGTCATTATCAAAGGTAAATGGCCGCTGCCCCGGACTTTAATACATGAGCCTTTCTCAACTTGAACACTCTAAAGCTTCTAACGTCGAGCGAACTATCCCTAATCTCCTGTACATTGACCCAAAGCTCTCTTGACAATCTAATATCGCTTAAAACTAAGTTTCATCGCTGACATGTAGTACGTTTCATCAAGCCGAAGACGCCGAGTTCTCATATTCAAAGTTGTTTCTTCCAGCGTGAAATTGTGCCGCGTAAAAACGATATGCAAATACCATTAACTTCCCGATCTTGCGGTGGCAAAATTCAATTTACATTCAAATCCCTTAAGCGGCGGCATTCATTTCGTTACTCGACCAACGCGCACGACTTTAAATATTTAATCACCGTCATTTCCATGGAGCTGTTGAAATTGGCGGTGTAATTTTCCGTCGCTGCCCATGGACATGCTAAAATTTTAACACGGTACGCCATGTTAACGCTAACAAAGGAGCCTCGCAATGGCAGGATTTCTCGCCACTTCCGTGGAGTGCACGTATTACACAGAAACGTTTCCGTAAAGAGTAAGAATCAGACGTCGCGGAAGGTTCAAAATACAATGCAGCTTTCGCCACTCTGGCACGTTTCCCGGCGAATCCAAGCATCTTTCGAGATCGATATAGGGTCCTATCAAACTGTACTTTCTCGTTGGCCAAAAAAACACTTTCATTCCCTGTCTGTCCCACGTTGCGTGATAAATCTACTCGCTTAGTGTAAACTTCGAAGAACTTCATTTTCCTCGTACAAGTTTTGATTCGTTTTCACACATTTCTATTCCCTGGAAAGTAATTTTCAAAACTTTTCGAAAACTCTCGATGGTATCAACAGACGCGATGACATCTGTGTCCCAGTCGTTTTGCTTTCTTCGCGAACATGATTATTCGTTCGAACGGAAGGATGGGAGCCGAAGCTTGGCGATGAGCCACGAAGTCGAGCAACAAGTTTTCTTATTCTGGGTCGACGAGCTCCTGGCCAGAATGCTCTGCCCGACGTAACAATGTTAATTTCATGATCGTTCGACTAACAGGTGGTTCACAGACCAGAGAGCGTAGGTGCCAAATCACCAGTTAATCGAGTCATTGGGGTTTTCCTAATTCTACCCGCATGCCATTTCTCGCTTACTGACTCGACTTCCTGGCCCTTGTTGCCCTTTCCACGCTGTCCCGGAGTTAAAGAGTCTCGGAATTAGACAGGATCCGATCGTAGGGCTTTCATCCCGACAGTTACGGTCTTTTTTCCCCTTTGTCCGAATTGGAAGCTCAGATACTGGACTTCCTGGCCGGTCTTAAGTCTCCGACGCCGATTGATCCTAGGACTCGAATGTAGCCTTGGGAAAAAGGCAGGGCTCACTCTGGAAAACGCTGGTATCACGTGATCATTGTCTTCTTTTCAGCACGACGTTTTCAGTCGACCCGGATACACACATTGACAGCCTCGATCAGGCCGAACAGATGGTCCTCGAGGGTACCAGCAAGTGGTCCTGCAAAATCGCCATCACAGGTGACCTCATATGATACTTTTTTACACTAAACTTCTCTATCTCGGACACTCTCACACCTAAACCCACAGGCACAAAAACACAAGGGTATTTCAATTTTTTTAGCAATACTTCGGAGTTTCTTTTGTACTTCAATTACTGAAACGAATCGTGAAGTCTAAGGTCGATTTGAAACTTTAATGATCAGTAATGGAAGAAAAAATGTGTTGAGACGAAAAGAGGCAACGAAGTGTACTGTGATGTCTACACGCGCGCCTTGTGCGATAACCGGGACGTTAATTTCGAGTAACGATAACGAGGAGGGAGGACAGTTATTTCCGCCACATAATTTAGTTGACTTTTCAAAAGGGTCATTTTTCTTTATGATTTCCCACGAGGTAGCGAAATAACAAGAACTTGTGGTCAATGGAAAACTCATTAACGCAATTCGCGGTGATGAATAAAATGTTACAAGAGATGTAAAAATGCTCCGCAATTAACTAGAAGATGAAATATAAATGAGCTTCCCACTTTTTTAAACAATTTGAGTCTGTGTTGAGTTTAATGGGAGCGAGTTTTATGGAAATTAATTTGAGAAATGAACACTTTTTTTGATTATACAGAGAATAGAATTTATGTCAACAGTGAAGTTGATGAGATACCAGAAAAATGTCGAACTGTTAATTTTGAAAATTCATTAATTACTAGGGTTTTGTCCGTTGCCATGGCAATTACTTCAAGTGCAACTTTTTAATTTAATTCTGGAATTCAAAAAACGAAAATAATTTATCATCTTTTTCAATTTACAAATTTTCTAGAAACTTAGGTGCGTTTAAAGCGTCGATATTGACTTATCGATGCAAATCTCTTTGTAACACATTCTGATGTGTTATCAGTCATGTTTCTGGTTTGCAGTACAAACACTACAGGTACAACGGGAAATCATTTGGTTTATCAGTAGGAAACTGTAACGCTAATACGATTAAATTCCGTGCAAAGTATAGAAATGATTCTTATCTGTTGTACGCTATTCCAATTTTATACGTTGTTGTCTAGAATAACCATTTCCATTCGTTTTTTTAATGCATTTTTAATCATCTAAAGTTAAAATCGTGTGTGCTACTAAAGGAATTTAAATAATTAAATTGGTAAATGTAAAATGGGATAACTCCATACATGTTTCATTGGACTTGTCCCGTTTTTGCATTTACTGATTCAATTGGTTGATAATAAATAGCACCATATTAAATCAGTTTGTTAAATTTTAAAGAATTATTCAAACTTTTCTAAAAACGAAATTGATTTCGGTTTCATAGTGATAAAACATTTTAAAAATTTAATTTGCAGGGTGAAGAAAATTTTTCTTGTTTCAACCATTATTATTAGAGTAAATGGGAATTCTTCCACGGCAAAACCACCCAACTGCGCCATTTTTTATGATCTCGTTCAAATTAGAATACTTTTATGAACGGTAAAATAATTCTGAAAAAACAGTACACTGTCGCCAGATTCTAGGTTAAAGATAACAATGAATTCGCGCGTAAAACCCGTAATAACTCAAAAACTATAATTATAAAGTACAGTCATTTTCTCGGAAAGCCACAAAATTTAAGAGGAAGAATTTAGTATTGTTTTAAACAGGAAACATGAGCTGAAACGGTAAAATTTATGTGCCAGTAAACATCGAGTTGATGTATGAATATTCAAGTCAGATATGTAAAGCTCGCTAAAAATAAAGCTTTTTTTTCCAACACTGTCGGTCAAACTTGACTGCCAATCTGATCTGGATTTTCGATTCCATGATCGTAAAGTTACGGCACTCGCTAATCGCTTGACCCGTTTCGTTGCCTTCTATTTGAACACGTCACGGATCGATAGTTCAACGAACAACCAGAGTAGCACCCCCACAACCCGGTTCCGGCCTTCTTCTCACACAGATTCGCGTTCTTTCTCCTCGCGACATTGTCCCTTATTTCACCTAATGAGCTCCGTGAAATTTTTATCGTCCACAAAATCGATTCTTCCAGAAAAGTTCGCTTCGCGCGAGACGGGAAAATAAAATTTCATTTTTATTACGCGCAAGTTCAGTATTGTTTTTTCCGCGATTGACAAATGCTCGTTTCTTCCGTTTTACTATTTCTGGAATTGACACATAAAATTTTCAAAACAATATTTTACCGCGTTTAACTGCTGGCAAATTGTATTGCTTGAAAAGTATGGTGGAAGTAAAAAAGCCCGGTGCCAAAGGTAGCAGTTGGTAACGATGCTTCTACTTCCGCCCTAGTAATCAAATCTCTTGATTCATTGCGCCGAAATTAAAACGGTACGATACGATACAGCTGAAGAGTCAGCTATTGTAATACTCGGCTTTAAAACCGTACGAGAGGCGAATCTCAGGGCGTTTATGCGTGCAAACCAACTTCCTAAGCACCTGCTGCGAACAAATTTTTCGAATTCGTTTCAATTCCCGAGTTTATAAACTAAGTTTGCTTCGTTGACTTTTCATTCGAACTAATTGAAAAAGTTAAAGTACTCTGGAAAAACCAAACCACACACACTTTTCGCAGCACAACAGAACACAAATACATGCTCTCGACAAAAAAAAAACATTCATCTCCACAAAAGTACAGAACACGTCTAGTGACCACGTCCCAATTCGATGCAACTTTAGATATATCCTTCGAGGCCAGGAGTCATCGATATTTGTCCCAAAGCAGGGACGAAAGAAGAAGGAATTTGTAGCATGAGCATGTATTTGTACGATGGTCTATGTGTCTATAGCACGCACCTTAGAACCGAAAAACACAAAGGAACATAAACGATTCAAAATGTCACAAGAAACTTATAATAAACGTCACAATATTGTTCCCGTGAATTTCTCGTTCCGTACAACGAAACTGGACGTGATCCAAATATTTCCAACGGCAAGACAAACAAATTGCGTTTCGTGAAAGAGGAAATTTCCTTTTTCAGGGGACACTTACTTTTCTGTCAAGTCAAACAAAAACACGCCGAGCTTATGCACGCTTGAAAAGGCTGATACCGCGAATAACTATTTGAAGTGTATGTAATCAATGAATGATTATCTAGACGTGCATGCTTTCTCGATATATTTCTGTGTGTTTGTCAAACTATAAATGTTTTCACCTCGCCAGTTTGTCGAATCTTGATTACAATGAACGACAATAAATCTTCACTTGCAATCCTATTTATAACTTCCCTTTAGCGACGAAATTATCAGGCATTAACAATCATTCATTCAACAAGTTGCCACGTTAATGTTATCTGGAACTTTTGATCGTAACGAAATTAATAACGTCGTGTTTCGTTCGTCTCATTTCAATTTGTCTATAGCTCCGACTACTTATTAGAAGTTTCATTGCAATATTTTATGAGAGAAAGCTGGTGCTATTTCAACGTACAATAACGACCGAGAAGCCGGATATTAATATTATTGCTTTTCCATTGACGTGGCATTTTATGAAAATTATGAAATTATCTTATCGGAAATGTTGACTGGTTCTATAATCTCCATAAATGAAAAGCGTATACGTTGACTGTACAAGCAATGTTTGCTGTGCCAACAGGAATCAGCGAGATAATTTTTCTCTCGTGACATACATTATTCCAAAAGGGATCTACTTTAATTCGAGTAAAATTTTCCCTCGTCATGGCCTGAAAAACTGTAATCCGAATAACTTTCCCTTTGTTGAAAATTCATGCATAAAAGTTAGAACGACAAGATACCTGCACTTTCGGAAAATTCTCTCATGAATACGAAGGGACGTATACTTGGTAATTTTGAAAAAGGAGAAAGGTTGATGAGATTTCCGGTGCGATTCGTGGATAAAATAAAGAAGTATAAAAGTATGTCATAGGAGTGCCAAAACTGAGTTGACAGTGTTGAAGTTTTATGGAAGCCTGATGCGCAAACATAGGTACTTTGGAAAGCTCGTAACTCCTTATCCGTTTACGCCGCTCGTATCGAGATATCGCGGCAATGGCGCCTGGAAAACAGTATAATAATCAGTTATCGGCCCGGGCAAAGGACGAACCGAACTAGCCACAAAATTAATGGAAATTGTTCGGAAAGTTTCCAAAGTTTTCCACGTGATTACAAATCTCATCTTCATTTTCTGCGAAATTGAAGTTGGAAGAAAATGTCTTCGGATGAAAAGTAATCATCGCGATCCCAGAGCTGGATAATTTCTAATATCATTTTTTGTTCGCGAAATCTAGTTATCTGTGCGCAAGGGTTGATAGCAAAGGACAAAAGCGGAACGTCGGATCCTTACGTAACTGTTCAAGTGGGAAAAGTGAAGAAACGCACAAAGACCATGCCTCAAGAACTCAATCCAGTTTGGAACGAGAAGTTTTACTTGTGAGTGTTCAATGTTCTATCGCTTTCTCTGTAACAATAGACTTATCGCCTCATAGTCTTTTTAAGTAACATAATTCACGTCGTTGAATACATCTTCCTTTCGGAAAACCTGTCGAACTAGTCCATCTTTATCGCTGCCAAAAGTAATTGCCAAACTTTTTCAATCCAGCGAGTGTCACAACTCATCCGACCGGATAAAAGTACGAGTTTGGGACGAGGACAATGATCTGAAATCGAAACTCCGGCAGAAGTTGACGAGGGAAAGCGACGATTTTTTGGGCCAGACGATAATCGAAGTTCGAACCCTCAGCGGCGAAATGGATGTGTGGTACAATCTGGAGAAACGAACCGACAAAAGCGCCGTTTCCGGGGCGATAAGACTTCACATCAGCGTCGAAATAAAGGGCGAAGAGAAAGTCGCGCCGTACCACGTGCAATACACGTGCCTTCACGAAAATCTTTTCCACAGTCTTTGCGAGAACAACGACGGTATGGTCATTCTTCCCCAAGCCAAAGGAGACGATGCTTGGAAAAAATACTTTAATCCTCCGGGCGAAGAACTCGTCGACGAATTCGCCATGCGTTACGGTATCGAAAGCATCTACCAAGCAATGACGTGAGTCTTTATCCTTTTTATCATATTGGCTCGATGCCAATGTTTGCGATACAAGAATACAAAGCTGAGCTCCATTTTTACAAAACTCTGTCAGTTTGCAATATTAATGATCAGTTATCTTCTTTCTTTTGTACTTGGACTCGTCTATTTTTAGTTCATAAAAGACATTTGCATGCACACGTTATTTTTGTAGGGGAGAGTGGGGGGTGGAAAATTTTCGAAACTGCGAAGGATTGTTAATTGTTTTTCGCGACGTTATCCCACTTTTTAATTAGCACTTGTCGCGTCCACGCTCATTTTAGGCGTTTTTCTAGATTTTTGGTTCACATTTGTTTTGAAAAGTTTTTTCCACCATTTGTGTTTGTGGTATTTTCAATTACTTTTTTAAGGCGATTGCTAATGGAAATATATTTAAAATCATTATTGGTGGATTACATTTCGACACACAAAAGGAATTTTTCATGTTTCATGCAATTTTGTAGTGATTTCAGTAGTTTTCATGATTTTTTGTGTTGAAGACTGCCAATTTACAGAGTAATACAGATTTCGTTTTTTCAACAAGTTGTTCCTCGAAATTATCTTAATTTTCATTTTTTACAACTTTAATAAAGAATAATCATCAAAATATATCATTCACTTTCATTTTGAGTCGTGTCGCACAACTCCCCACCTTTTTTGAAAATTCACAAAAAGATACATTTTTACGAGCATGATAAAATTGTTTAACCGTTATGAATTTGAACTACTAAAGATTCTACTTTGCAGATTTTCAAAATATAGATTTTTATGGTAGTTATGTCTCAAAAACAAAACCCGTCTCACAACTTTCCACTCTCCCCTATAAATGTAAACTGGAACGTCACGGATTTTCCATAGGGAATTCGTCCCATTTCTTGCGAGTTTAAAATAAAATGCTTTTGAATCTTCGAACTAAAATCGTTATTTTTAATTTTCTTTTTCTTTGCATAATTGGGCAAACATGAATTTAATATTGAAGAATAAAATTAGAACAAGACAATTTTTGCTCCGATTCGAACGATTCTGAGTCGAGAAGTATTTTTATTCTGTTTTTATTTCTTTTCTAATGAAAAAGAAACAATTTTTAGACTGGAAGTAAATTTATGCTACAACTTTCGTTTCCACTGTTAATTAAAACATTGACGGAGTGATTGTTTCTGCCCAGCAAATTCTATGTTTAGATTTATTTTACGCTGACCTCGTACTCCAGTTTAATTGGAAATTTTTATTCAATGTTTCATAATCCAATTACGAAGGAATAAACAGGGCTTATTCGAATTTTTATTTTTAAAAAACAGGACTTTCGAAACAAAAGCTTGTCGTTTTTATTGAAAAATGTTTTACGATAAATTATTGGGGTGAAGTGCATATCAATTTTATTTTGTAATCGAACGGCGGTTTTTTGGTACTGAAACAGCCCAGTCAATAAAGCTTAAAAAAGGCTTGCAAAAAAGATAGTATTTTTAGTTTCTGGTAAACTTTGATGCCCTAATAAAAGTCCCAAGTTTTTAACGTCGAAAAAAGGTTTTTACACAATATCTCAGTTCCGGTGACCCCTACGATAAAAATAGTAATCATCAATATTATAGAAGACATTATTTCCGACAATTTTTGCATGAACATTTTTCACATAAAGTGCATAGGTTTTGAGATACAGCGGCGTAAAGTAGAGAAAAATTTTTCAAAACAATCATTTTGTTTACTTTTCAACAAATTTTTATATTTTACTTGTGCCGAAGAATCGATGAATTATTTTTCCCGACTTTCGCCGCTACATCTAGAAACCTATCAATCTCATAAAAAAAAGTGTTGAACAAAAGTTGTAAAAATGTATCTTCTCCACAACATTAATAACATGTATTATGTCTGTAGAAGTTACCACAACCGAGATATAGCACGAAAACCTTATTTAACGTATTTTTATCACGTTACGCCGCTGCATCTCGCAACCTATGAACCCCACGGCAAAATATTGCCAACAAAATGTGCAGGAAATCATTCTCCCTACAACATCGATAATACCTGTTTCGAGCGCAAAAGTCACCGAAACTGAGACACCGCGCAAAGACTTTTTCTCGGCAAAACTTGGATTTTTCACTAAATGGCGGAAACTAAAAATACCATTTGTTTCGCAAGGATAAATCCTGTATCGCCTGGACCAAAATGGCGAAGCAAAACTTTGCAAGAAAGAATAGATACGGACACTATAGAATTGTTTCGATGTTCCAGTCACTTCCATTGTTTGTCCACGAAGTATCTCTGCCCGGGAGTACCAGCTGTGATGTCAACTCTCTTGGCGAATATTAATGCTTACTACGCGCACACTACAGCAAGCTCAGCCGTCTCAGCCAGTGATAGATTCGCCGCCAGTAATTTTGGGGTGAGTCGGTCAAGTCAGAGTAGCGAATCGAGGCGAGGGCCGGGATGATGGAGAACGGAGGAGTTTCCTACAATTTCCCGAAACCCAGACCTATACGTTACTCGAATCCCTGATGGTTCGAGGTCGTTGCCCATCGCCTTTGTTCCACGTTGCTATTCAACCCCGAACGTTTTATCCGCGACAAAGTTTAATCGGAAGGAATTAATGAAACTCGAAGAAGACTTTATTTCGCGGATTCTCGAAGAGTGTAATAAATCTCTTGAAAGTAAACTTCTTGTCAGCTGAATCTTTAATTTGATCCGCTGCTGAGGCCGTCAGTTTTTAATATAAAACGTGCGCGTCTGAATATTCCAGTCGAAGTACCCTTCGCCGCGGGAAAACAGCGACGAACTTCATTATCAATTGTAAACAGAAATGCAAATGACGTGATTTTCATTTCCGTTGACTCGGCAACGCTCCGAGAATTGAAAGCGCCAAGTTTTTCATTGCAACCTTTTTTTTTTGTTGCAGAAAGAGAAATTTGTTAAATTGCTGGATCAGCTGCACAATTCGTTGAGGATCGATCTCTCGATGTACCGCAACAACTTTCCCGCCTCGAGTCCAGAGAAGCTGATGGATCTAAAGAGCACCGTCGATTTGCTGACGAGCATCACGTTCTTCCGGATGAAGGTGCAAGAGCTGTCGAGTCCGCCCCGAGCGAGCACAGTCGTGAAAGACTGCGTCAAGGCGTGCCTCAGAGCGACTTATCAGTTCCTGTTCCAAAATTGTTATGACTTGTACAACCGCGAGTTCCAAGTGGACCCGAATGAAGCGAAAAAGGACCCGGAAGATCGAGAGCCGCGGCTCGAATCACTGGATTTCTGGCATAAGCTCATAGCTTTGATCGTCTCCGTCATCGAGGAAGATAAAAATAGTTACGCTCCGGTATTGAATCAGTTTCCGCAGGAGCTGAATATCGGCCAGCTTTCGGCTGCCACGGTTTGGTCGCTTTTTGCGATCGACATGAAGTACGCCCTTGATGAGCACGAGCAGACCAGGCTCTGCAAATCCTCGGCGTACATGAACCTGCACTTCAAGGTCAAATGGCTGTACACGAAATACGTCCAGGACGTACCGCCTTACAAAGACACTGTGCCTGAGTATCCAGCCTGGTTCGAGCCATTCGTCATGCAGTGGTTGAACGAGAACGACGACGTTTCTTTAGAATATTTGCACGGTGCCTTCAACAGAGACAAGAAAGACGGGGTTAGTTTTCCAAGTTTGACCCAAAAAGTTATTCCTTTATGAATGAAAAATAAAATAAAATAAAGATAAAGAAACAAAATTTTGCTCGTTTAGATTATTCTTTATTTGTATGCTTTTTTTGGTTTTGCAAACTGTGAAAAAGCAGATTCTGAATGTTGAGAATTGGGTTCGCTGCAATAATAAACATTAGCTTCTCTTTTTCTCGTCAGCGATATTGTCTTCATTTCCTGCGAGCGGAAATACAGCCCGGGAACTTTATACAAATTTGAACGTTTCATTAAAAATTTCTATTTTTCACAGATCATTTGCATGCTTTATTTTCGTAACCGTGAAAATATCGTTGTATATGAAACATTTCTTTTTTATACCGCGTGTAAAAAAGAAAAAATTTGTAAAATTTGATACAAAAAAAGCAGTAAAAAATCGTACAACGTCGGAAGTAAAATTCTTCCGCGCAAACTTGATTTATAATTCGCAGCAATTTGCATGTCCCATAACCCGAGCAAATATTAATTCGTTTCAAGGTTGGGTAGTAACTTGACTTACCAGTTAAAAGTTAAGTTAAAAGTTAAAAGTTAAGTAACTTTTAACTTAACTTAGTTACTTTTTTCAGCTGTTAACTTGTAACTTAACTAAGTTAAAAAAAAACTGTAACTTTTAACTTTTG